>JARQOD010006084.1:0-44692 GCA_033576555.1 Oophaga sylvatica | reverse complement strand
TAATTTTTGTGGAAAAAATATGATTTTTTTTTAATTTTACGACTTTACGTTATAAACTTGTATGAAGCACTTGGGGGTTCAAAGTGCTCACCACAGATATAGAAAAGTTCCTTATGGTGTCTAGTTTCTAAAATAGGGTCACTTATGGGGGTTTCCACTGTTTAGGCACATCAGGGGCTATCCAAACGCGACATTGCGTCTAATCTTGATTCCAGCCAATTTTGGTTTGAAAAAGTCAAATGGCGCTCCTTCCCTTCAAAGTTCTGCTGTGCGCCCAAACAGTGGTTCCCCCCCACATATGAGGTATCAGCGTACTCAAGACAAATTGGTCTACAACGTTTGTGGTCCAATTTCTCCTGTTACCCTTGGGAAAATAAAAATTTGGTGACTAAAATACTTTTTTGTGGGAAAAAATTAGGATTTTTTATTTTCATGCCCAGGCATTATAAACTTGTATGAAGCACTTGAGCACTTGGGGGTTCAAAGTGCTCACCACCACAGATATAGATAAGTTCATTAGGGGGTCTAGTTTCCAAAATTGGGTCACTTGTGGGGGGTTTCCACTGTTTAGGCACATCAGAGGCTCTCCAAACGCGACATGGCGTCCAATCTCAATTCCAGCCAATTTTGGTTTGAAAAAGTCAAATGGCGCTCCTTCCCTTCCAAGCCCTGCTGTGCGCCCAGACAGTGGTTTTCCCCACATATGGAGTATCGGCATACTCAGGTGAAATTGCTCAACAACTTTATCTGTCCATTTTCTCCTTTTATCCTTGATAAAATAAAAAAATTGATTGTAAAAGATCATTTTTGTGACTAAAAAGTTAAATGTTCATTTTTTCCTTCCATGTTGCTTCAGCTCTTGTGAAGCACCTGAAGGGTTTATAAACTTCTTAAATGTGGTTTGTCCTCCTCTGTATTGATTACCCTGCAGAGTTTAGTGTTGTGAATGTGCTAGAAATGAATTCTGAGCAGAAGCTCCCTCTGGTGGTTACAAACAGTACTGAACTATCCAATGAAGATTGTGAAGATTGGAGATCAGGTGTTACTGACTGGTCTTATATAAGGGAGGTTCCCTCCCATCAGGGTTGCCGGTGATCAATTGTTCTGGTCTCATCTTTGATTCCTGTTCACTTTGTAGCCTGCTGTTTCGTGCATGCATCTTCTGCTAACAGATAAGACATTTTCTTCTTTTTGTTTTTTATGCTTGCTTTTTGCATTTTGTCCTGCACTTCTGTGGGGGTCTGCCGGGTCCCCTCCGGGGCTTGTGCTCCTCTCAGTTTAGTTCTGCCACTGTTGTTTGTTCATTTGCCTTTTCCAGTTTTTTCAGTGGCTGCTGTTTAGTTTTTGTTACACCAGAGAACTAATTTAGGTGGTAGAGGTCGTGTGATCTCAGGTGTTTTTGAATTAGTAGAGTTGGTACTTTTCAGGGTTTTTTGGGGTTGCAGTAAGTGTCCTTCCTATCCTTTTCTATTTAGGAAGTTTGGGCCCCAACGTTTGCTCATACTATTTTCTGTCTGTGTCAGTATTTCCTCTTGTCTAACCGCCATTACATGTTTGGGGGCTTTCTATGTTCTTTGGGGATCTGCTCCGGGGCAGATAGTTTTCCTCTTTCTGTCTTTAGGTGTAGTTAGCTTCTCAAGCTGTGACGAGGCGTCTAGGACCAACGTAGGTACGCTCCACGGCTGCCTTTAGTTGTGGTGGTTAGTCAGGGTACTGCAATCCCATAGATTCCAACCTCTCTGGTGTACTTCCCTTTTTGCTTGCTCTCCTCAGCTACCAAACCATAACAGTATCACCGGCCAGAAAAAACTGATATTTGTAGGGTACTCACAGAAGGGAAAAATAGTGTTAACACTAGAACTACTGATGGAGTCATTTTGACTCCTTTCGTTTTTTATTTCTCTTCTGTGACTACATTTTTCAGAATTCCGGCTTGAAACTCAGTGACTTTTCCTCAAATATGATGTGAAAAAAGATTTTGTGAGAATAAATAATTTTGGTGAAAAATTTGCGCGTTTTTTTCAAAATTTACCAAGAACTACTGAAGGGAGTCATTTTGACTCCCTACTATATTTTGAGGTCCTTTTGTCACTAAATGTTGCTATAAAGTTTTGTGCATAATTTTTTCACTCTGTCTTATTTACCCTGATGTTCATATAGATGTAGTTCAATTTACATGTCAACTTTTCACATTTTCCTTGTGTTTTACCTGCTTGTATTACTGTGTAATGCTGAACAAAATAGCTTGTTTACTCTAGGCTCTTATCTTATGCTAATGAAGGGTGGTGTTTTTCTAAGGTCCTAGCAGGAGACCATATTCTGGATAGTAACTTTACTTTCAGTTCAGCTGAAGAGACAAAGAGAACAGACGCAGACATACGAGCTCTGAAGACTCATACAGGTATGAATATGAAATAGTTTAGCTGTCTGTCAACTGATTCAGCCCACCTACTTTTGAAGGTGGCAGAACAGTTATTATTTCTTTTAGTTTTCATTTCATTTCTATTTTTCAGCAGGGAACTATATAGAATTATGGAATTTGTGAGGAATATGGAGAGAAGACGTTTGATAAAGCCTCAGGATATTCTGGCTACTTTGCAATCCATACCGGAGGATTAATCGGAATCCGAATTGCAGGAACATGTATTTGATTCTGACAGTGATGAAGATTTCATTCCTCAGAACATATCAAGTGAATCTGAAGACTCAGAAGGAACAAATCCAGAAGGTAAGTAGTTATGTGTATTTATTTGTTCTTCCACACACTGAGTTAGGGCCTGTGCACACTAGCAGAATTCTGGCTGAATAGCCATCTGGATATTCTTGCCGCAATACAGGCCGTACCTGCCCGCTCATGCCTGAAGCTCTGCTCCGAACCCCGGGCTGGAGCCGCTGTCAGGGACAGAGCAGCGCTTGCTTACGCGCGAGCACGGCTCCGTCCCAGACAGCGGCTCCAGCCCGGGGTTCGGAGCGGAGGTTCAGGTATGAAACTCCGCTCTGTACCTGAGCGGGCAGGTACGGGCCGGATTGTGGTGAGAATATCCGGTCGGATATTCCGCCGCTAATCCAGCCAGTGTGCACGGTCTCTTACAAAACAAAAATTCTAAATATTCATCAACTTTTTTCCAGATATTCCAAGCACATCAACTGGGGATCGGGCTCATGCAGTTATGTTGCCTCGTGACCATCCTCCTGGTCGTGGACAGAAAAAATCAGCAAAACGTCCCAGAAATGAAAGAACAACAGATAACGATGGCGGCGAAGGTAATGCAACAACAAACACCAGAGAAGGCGAATCTGAAGGAATACTAGTTTCAGCGGATGGTATTCAATGGAAACCTGTTGAAATTGGAGAACACTTGCCTGGTAGGCGTGACAGCCAAAATATTCTTCGAGAAGCATCTGGCCCTACAGGATACGCCAGAAGAAATATCATTATCGATAGTCCTTTGAGCGCATGGCGTTTATTTTTTGATTCATATATATTGACACATATAAAGAACTGTACGCTTGCAGAAGCATGCAGGAACAATAATTTACAGTTTACTCTATCTGATGAGGAGCTAGATGCATTCATTGCGATATTCTATGCTCGTGGAATATCTGGCACGAACCGTCACTCGATTAGCAGTATTTGGTGTAATGACTGGGGAATACCGTTTTGCAAAGCGACAATGTCTAGGGACCGCTTTGTTGAAATGATGAGGTTTCTCAGATTTGATGAGAAATCTACTCGATCGGAGAGACTGCAAACGGACAAGTTTGCTCTATTTTCTACTGTGTGGGACAGGTTTATTGAAAATTGTATTGCGTGTTACAAACCTGGCCCATACATAACGGTGGATGAGCAACTTTTCCCAAGCAAAACTAGGTGTCCATTCACGCAGTACATGCCTTCCAAACCAGATAAATATGGCCACAAATATTGGCTAGCTGTTGATAAGGAGAGCAAATATCTGGCAAATGGCTTCCCTTATCTAGGCAAAGATGACACACGCCGTGCTGAGGACCGTTTAGCTGACCATGTGGTAATGAAGTTATTGGACCCGTTTTTGAAAAAAGGTCGCAATGTTACAACCGATAATTATTTTACTTCAGTAAAATTAGCTAAACAGCTAAAAAGCAAAGGAACAACCATCGTGGGAACACTGAACAAGATAAGGCGAGAAGTGCCTAAAGAAATAAAATCCATGAAAGAGGAATTGTACAACACTAAAGTGTTTAGAAATGAAGACAATTTTACACTTACAGTATATCAAGGAAAGCCCAACAAAAATGTTGTCATTTTGAGTTCCGTCCATCCAGATGTTGTTGTTGCGTCTGATTCCGCTAAAAAAACTCCAGAAACGGTAAAGTTTTACAATGAAACAAAATATGGAGTAGATGTAGTGGATCAGATGGCACGAAAATATACCACACGAACATGCACAAGGAGATGGCCTGTTCATGCATTTGAAAATGCCTTAGACTTTGTGGGTATAAATGCATGGATAATATTCAATGAGATAACCCACCAAAAAATGTCACGCAAGGCATTTTTGCAAACGCTTGTGAGAGAGTTGAGTGGTCCTTATGTCACAGATAGGGAAAAGGGTTCCACGTCCCAAGTTTCTACATGCTCAGAAGTGATGGTTCAAACAAAATTTTGCCAGATCAAAGAAAAGTGCAAGAAAAATAGATCTGTCGGCAATTGTAAGACTTGTGGTAAGTCTTTGTGTGGGCAATGTACTGCCATAAATCAAAGGCAATGCCTAAAATGCGAAACACCAATGTTTAGAAGGTGAATTCTGCGCCATATTTTCATTTTTATGCCCCTCCACCTACATTTTCTCTGCTTTTTGTTCTTCAGTTGTTGTTTATATGTGTGCACTTGAATAAAAAAAAATGTTTGAAAAACGTCTATTATAATTATTTTCAGTAGAAAAATAAGAAAAGCAGAAAAAAAACAATCAAAAGCATTACTGTTGGATCTCACAATAATAATACATTACAAAAAATATAATTATTAATAAATAACCACAAATGAAACTCTAAAAATAAACGAAAACAAGCAAGGAGTCAAAATGACTCCTTTCAGTAGTTCTAGGCGGGGTCACGAGTCCAGTAGTCCTAGTGTTAAAGAAAGAAGATTGTCAGAGATTTTTTTTTTTTTTCCCTTTTTTTCCCTTTTTTTCTCTGAATGCTGAGGAGGATTTTTTTTTCTCTCAATAGAGCTTGCACAGTTGTCTGGCCGTGTGGATCAGCTTGCCACTGAAGTTTGGAGTATTGCTACCTATCTTGCAGGGTTGCCGGTTGTGGAACCTAGGATTCCCATGCCAGATTTGTTTTTAGGGGATCGAGCTAAATTTCTGAATTTCAAAAATAACTGTAAGTTGTTTTTTGCCTTGAAATCTAAGTCCTCGGGTAACGCAACACAGCAGGTTCAAATTGTCATCTCTCTCCTGCGCGGCGATCCTCAGGATTGGGCTTTTTCCCTGACACCTGGGGATCCTGTTTTGAGTAATGTTGATGCATTTTTTCAGGCTCTGGGGTTATTGTACGATGAGCCTAATGTCACTGATCAAGCTGAAAAAGCCTTGTTGGCATTAAATCAGGGGCTTGAGGACGCTGAGTTATACTGTCAGAGATTCCGAAGGTGGGCAGTCCTGACCAAATGGAATGACGATGCTTTGGCAGCCCTTTTTCGGAAGGGTCTGTCAGAGAATGTAAAGGATGTTATGGTGGGATTCCCTGTCCCCTCTGGTCTCAATGATTCTATGTCATTAGCGATTCAAATTGACAGACGTTTGCGTGAGCGTAGAGGTATGCGTGGAATAGTGTTGCCTTGTGAACCAGCTTCTGAACCCATGCAGTGTGATAGAGTGGCTTCTGGGGCACAGCGTCATGAGTTTCGAAAACGCAATGGGTTATGTTTCTACTGTGGTGATGCCTCTCATGCTATTTCAGTCTGCCCTAAGCGGGGAAGACGTTTTGCACGCTCAGTTGTCTTGGGTAGTGTTCAGACTAAATTTTTGTTGACTGTTACCCTGATTTGCTCCATGTCCACATTTTCTGCTCAGGATTTTGTTGATTCAGGAGCAGCTATTAACCTGATGGATTTTGACTTTGCTAAACGTTGTGGGTTTCCCTTGATACCCTACGGAAGTCTATTCCCCTACTGGGGATAGATTCTACCCCTTTGGCTGAGAATAAACCTCAGTTCTCTACTCAGGTGATAATGAGGGTTGAACCTGATCATCAGGAGAGTTGCAAATTTTTGGTGCTGTATAATCTGCATGACATTATCGTACTGGGTTTCCCTTGGTTGCAGTCTCATAATCCTGTTTTGGATTGGAAATCTGTGTCTGTAACCAGTTGGGGCTGCCAATGTGTTTTATACCAACACTCCTGTTTTTTCTGCCTCCCCCCAGGCTCAGGATGTTCCTGACTTTTTGACTGATTTTTCTGATGTGTTTAGCGAAAGTAAATCTGCATCCTTGCCCCCCCATAGGAGCTATGACTGCGCTATTGAATTAGTGCCTAGTAGTAAATTCCCTAAAGGTCGCCTTTTTAACTTGTCTGTACCTGAACATGACGCTATGCGGTCTTATATAAAGGAGTCATTGGAGAAGGGTCATATCAGACCATCCTCTTTACCCTTGGGTGCCGGTTTTTTCTTTGTGGCCAAAAAGGATGGTTCATTAAGGCCGTGTATTGATTATCGTCTCTTGAACAATATCACTGTGAAATATCAATATCCGTTACCCTTGATTTCTGACCTGTTTTCCAGGGTGAAAAGTGCTACTTGGTTTACCAAGCTTG
The DNA here is from genome assembly GCA_033576555.1 of Oophaga sylvatica. Classification (NCBI taxonomy): domain Eukaryota; kingdom Metazoa; phylum Chordata; class Amphibia; order Anura; family Dendrobatidae; genus Oophaga; species Oophaga sylvatica. Next base: position 37,891 of record JARQOD010006084.1, on the reverse strand, counting down.
ACCTCAGGGGGGCGTATAACCTTATTCGCATTAAGCACGGGGATGAATGGAAGACGGCATTTAATACCCAGAGGGGCATTTTGAGTACCTAGTGATGCCCTTTGGTCTCACTAATGCTCCTTATGTCTTCCAGTCCTTCATGAATGACATTTTCAGGGATTTTGTGGATAAATTTCTGATTGTTTATTTGGATGATATCTTGATTTTTTCCAATGACTGGGACTCTCATGTGAAACATGTTCGGACTGTGTTACAGATTTTGAGAGAGAATGCTCTGTATGTGAAGGGATCAAAGTGTCTTTCTGGCATACAGAGGATCTCATTTCTGGGATTCATTTTGTCCCCATCTGTTATTGAAATGGACCCGGTCAAGGTTCAGGCCATCTGTGATTGGGTCCAACCTACTTTATTAAAGGCTCTTCAAAGATTCTTGGGTTTTGCTAATTTTTATCGTAAATTTATTGGTAATTTCTCTGTTATTGTTAAACCATTGACTGATTTGACCAAAAAGGGTTCTGATGTGGTGAATTGGCCTCCTGAGGCAGTCTCTGCGTTTCAGGAACTTAAGCAGAGATTCACTTCTGCTCCTGTTCTACGGCAGCCTGATGTTTCTCTGCCATTTCAGGTTGAGGTTGATGCCTCTGAAATTGGGGCAGGTGCTGTTTTGTCCCAAAGAGATCCAGAGACCTCTAAAAGTAACCCTTGTGCCTTTTTCTCTCGAAAATTTTCTCCAACTTAACGTAATTATGACGTGGGTAATCGGGAGTTATTGGCCATGAAGTGGGCTTTTGAAGAGTGGAGACATTGGCTGGAGGGAGCCAAACATCAGGTGGTGGTCCTCACGGACCATAAGAATCTGGTTTATCTGGAATCAGCCAAGCGACTTAATCCTAGACAGGCCAGGTGGGCCTTGTTTTTCACACGTTTTAATTTTGTGGTTTCCTTTCTTCCTGGCACTAAGAATGTTAAGGCGGATGCCCTCTCGAGGAGTTTCCTTGCGGACTCTCCTGAGTTATCTGATCCTGCTGTTATTTTGAAAGAGGGTGTAGTTCTTTCCGCCATCTCGCCCAATTTGAGACTGGCTCTGGAAGGGTGTCAGGAGGATAAACCCGAGCGCTGCCCTATTGGGAAATTGTTTGTCCCAGACCGATGGAAAAAGAGTGTGATGTCTGAGATTCATTGTTCCGCGTTGGCCGGTCATCCCGGAATTTTTGGTACCAGAGACTTGGTTAGTCGGTCCTTTTGGTGGCCTACTTTGTCTCGTGACGTCAGGGAATTTGTGCAGTCCTGCGGGACTTGCTCTCGCTCCAAGCCTTGCTCTCGCTCTAGTGGTTTGTTGATGCCATTGCCTGTGCCCAAGAGACCATGGACCCATATCTCTATGGATTTCATTTCCGACCTCCCTGTTTCTCAGAGAATGACCGTTATCTGGGTGATTTGTGATAGGTTTTCCAAAATGATACATCTTGTGCCATTACCTAAGTTGCCTTCCTCCTCTGAATTGGTGCCTTTGTTCCTTCAGCACGTGGTTCGGTTACACGGCATTCCTGAGAACATTGTGTCTGACAGAGGAGTCCAGTTTGTTTCCAGATTTTGGAGGACTTTTTGTTCTAAACTTGGTGTTCAATTGTCTTTCTCCTCGGCTTTTCATCCTCAGACCAATGGACAAACTGAGAGAACAAACCAGACATTGGAGACTTATCTGAGATGCTTTGTGTCTGCTGATCAGGATGACTGGGTCTCTTTTTTGCCTTTGGCTGAGTTTGCTCTTAATAATAGGGCTAGCTCTGCCACTTTGATGTCTCCATTTTTCTGCAATTTTGGGTTTCACCCTCGATTTTCTTCAGGACAGACGGAGGCTTCTGTCTGTCCAGGTGTTGACTCTGTTGTGGAGCGTATGCAGCAGATTTGGGACCAGGTAGTGGAGAGGTTGTCCCTCTCTCAGGAGAGGGCCCAGCGGTTTGCCAACCGGCATAGGACTGATGGTCCTCGGTTTGAAGTGGGGGACTTGGTCTGGTTGTCCTCAAGAAATATCCCTATGAGAGTTGCATCTCCTAAGTTTAAGCCTAGGTTCATTGGACCTTATAAGATCATGGAGATTCTTAATCCTGTTTCCTTTCGTTTACTTCTTCCAGGGACATTTAAGATCCATAACGTGTTCCACAAGTCCTTATTGAAGAGGTTTGTCGAGCCAGTGGTTCCTATGGCTGTGCCTCCTGACCCTGTTTTGGTTGAGGGCAATCTGGAGTATGTGGTTGAGAAAATATTGAATTCTCGTTTTTCTAGACGGAAACTCCAGTATTTGGTTAAGTGGAGAGGTTATGGTCAGGAGGACAATTCTTGGGTGTTTGCTTCGGACATCCATGCTAGGAGACTCATCCGTGCGTATCACAGAGCTCATCCTGACCGACCTGGTTGCTCAAATGAGGGTTCGGTGACCCCTCCTCAAGGGGGGGTACTGTTGTGAATGTGCTAGAAATGAATTCTGAGCAGAAGCTCCCTCTGGTGGTTACAAACAGTACTGAACTATCCAATGAAGATTGTGAAGATTGGCGATCAGGTGTTACTGACTGGTCTTATATAAGGGAGGTTCCCTCCCATCAGGGTTGCCGGTGATCAATTGTTCTGGTCTCATCTTTGATTCCTGTTCACTTTGTAGCCTGCTGTTTCGTGCCTGCATCTTCTGCTAACAGATAAGACATTTTCTTCTTTTTGTTTTTTGTGCTTGCTTTTTGCATTTTGTCCTGCACTTCTGTGGGGGTCTGCCGGGTCCCTCGGGGGCTTGTGCTCCTCTCAGTTTAGTTCAGCCACTGTTGTTTGTTCATTTGCCTTTTCCAGTTTTTTCAGTGGCTGCTGTTTAGTTTTTGTTACACCAGAGAACTAATTTAGGTGGTAGAGGTCGTGTGATCTCAGGTGTTTTTGTAATTAGTAGAGTTGGTACTTTTCAGGGTTTTTTGGGGTTGCAGTAAGTGTCCTTCCTATCCTTTTCTATTTAGGAAGTTTGGGCCCCAACGTTTGCTCATACTATTTTCTGTCTGTGTCTGTATTTCTTCTTGTCTAACCGCCATTACATGTTTGGGGGCTTTCTATGTTCTTTGGGGATCTGCTCCGGGGCAGATAGTTTTCCTCTTTCTGTCTTTAGGTGTAGTTAGCTTCTCAGGCTGTGACGAGGCGTCTAGGACCAACGTAGGTACGCTCCACGGCTGCCTTTAGTTGTGGTGGTTAGTCAGGGTACTGCAATCCCATAGATTCCAACCTCTCTGGTGTATTTCCTTTTTTGCTTGCTCTCCTCAGCTACCAAATCATAACAGTATCACCGGCCCAAAAAACTGATATTTGTATGGTACTCACAGAAGGGAAAAATAGTGTTAAAGAAAGAAGATTGTCAGAGTTTAATTTTTTTTTTCCCTCTGTATCTCTGGTGCTGAGGAGGATTTTTTTTTTCTCTCAATGGAGTTTGCACAGTTGTCTGGCCGTGTGGATCAGCTTGCCACTGAAGTTCGGAGTATTGCTACCTATCTTGCAGGGTTGCCGTTGTGGAACCTAGGATTCCCATGCCAGATTTGTTTTTAGGGGATCGAGCTAAATTTCTGAATTTCAAAAATAACTGTAAGTTGTTTTTTGCCTTGAAATCTAAGTCCTCAGGGAACGCAGCACAGCAGGTTCAAATTGTCATCTCTCTCCTGCGCGGCGATCCTCAGGATTGGGCTTTTTCCCTGACACCTGGGGATCCTGTTTTGAGTAATGTTGATGCATTTTTTCAGGCTCTGGGGTTATTGTACGATGAGCCTAATGTCACTGATCAAGCTGAAAAAGCCTTGTTGGCATTAAATCAGGGGCTTGAGGACGCTGAGTTATACTGTCAGAGATTCCGAAGGTGGGCAGTCCTGACCAAATGGAATGACGATGCTTTGGCAGCCCTTTTTCGGAAGGGTCTGTCAGAGAATGTAAAGGATGTTATGGTGGGATTCCCTGTCCCTCTGGTCTCAATGATTCTATGTCATTAGCGATTCAAATTGACAGACGTTTGCGTGAGCGTAGAGGTATGCGTGGAATAGTGTTGCCTTGTGAACAGCTTCTGAACCCATGCAGTGTGATAGAGTGGCTTCTGGGGCACAGCGTCATGAGTTTCGAAAACGCAATGGGTTATGTTTCTACTGTGGTGATGCCTCTCATGCTATTTCAGTCTGCCCTAAGCGGGGAAGACGTTTTGCACGCTCAGTTGTCTTGGGTAGTGTTCAGACTAAATTTTTGTTGACTGTTACCCTGATTTGCTCCCTGTCCACATTTTCTGCTCAGGCTTTCGTTGATTCGGGAGCAGCTATTAACCTGATGGATTTTGATTTGCTAAACGTTGTGGGTTTCCCTTGATACCCCTACGGAAGTCTATTCCCCTACTGGGGATCGATTCTACCCCTTTGGCTGAGAATAAACCTCAGTTCTCTACTCAGGTGATAATGAGGGTTGAACCTGATCATCAGGAGAGTTGCAAATTTTTGGTGCTGTATAATCTGCATGACATTATCGTACTGGGTTTCCCTTGGTTGCAGTCTCATAATCCTGTTTTGGATTGGAAATCTGTGTCTGTAACCAGTTGGGGCTGCCAATGTGTTAATACCAACACTCCTGTTTTTTCTGCCTCCCCCCAGGCTCAGGATGTTCCTGACTTTTTGACTGATTTTTCTGATGTGTTTAGCGAAAGTAAATCTGCATCCTTGCCCCCCATAGGAGCTATGACTGCGCTATTGAATTAGTGCCTGGTAGTAAATTCCTAAAGGTCGCCTTTTTAACTTGTCTGTACCTGAACATGACGCTATGCGGTCTTATATCAAGGAGTCATTGGAGAAGGGTCATATCAGACCATCCTCTTCACCCTTGGGTGCCGGTTTTTTCTTTGTGGCCAAAAAGGATGGTTCATTAAGGCCGTGTATTGATTATCGTCTCTTGAACAATATCACTGTGAAATATCAATATCCGTTACCCTTGATTTCTGACCTGTTTTCCAGGGTGAAAAGTGCTACTTGGTTTACCAAGCTTGACCTCAGGGGGGCATATAACCTTATTCGCATTAAGCACGGGGATGAATGGAAGACGGCATTTAATACCCCAGAGGGGCATTTTGAGTACCTAGTGATGCCCTTTGGGCTCACTAATGCTCCTTCTGTCTTCCAGTCCTTCATGAATGACATTTTCAGGGATTTTGTGGATAAATTTCTGATTGTTTATTTGGATGATATCTTGATTTTTTCCAATGACTGGGACTCTCATGTGAAACATGTTCGGACTGTGTTCCAGATTTTGAGAGAGAATGCTCTGTATGTGAAGGGATCAAAGTGTCTTTTTTGGCGTACAGAGGATCTCATTTCTGGGATTCATTTTGTCCCCATCTGTTATTGAAATGGACCCGGTCAAGGTTCAGGCCATCTGTGATTGGGTCCAACCTACTTCATTAAAGGCTCTTCAAAGATTCTTGGGTTTTGCAATTTTTATCGTAAATTTATTGGTAATTTCTCTGTTATTGTTAAACCATTGACTGATTTGACCAAAAAGGGTTCTGATGTGGTGAATTGGCCTCCTGAGGCAGTCTCTGCGTTTCAGGAACTTAAGCAGAGATTCACTTCTGCTCCTGTTCTACGGCAGCCTGATGTTTCTCTGCCATTTCAGGTGGAGGTTGATGCCTCTGAAATTGGGGCAGGTGCCGTTTTGTCCCAAAGAGATCCAGAGACCTCTAAAAGTAACCCTTGTGCCTTTTTCTCTCGAAAATTTTCTCCAACTGAACGTAATTATGACGTGGGTAATCGGGAGTTATTGGCCATGAAGTGGGCTTTGAAGAGTGGAGACATTGGCTGGAGGGAGCCAAACATCAGGTGGTGGTCCTCACGGACCATAAGAATCTGGTTTATCTGGAATCAGCCAAGCGACTTAATCCTAGACAGGCCAGGTGGGCCTTGTTTTTCACACGTTTTAATTTTGTGGTTTCCTTTCTTCCTGGCACTAAGAATGTTAAGGCGGATGCCCTCTCGAGGAGTTTCCTTGCGGACTCTCCTGAGTTATCTGATCCTGCTGTTATTTTGAAAGAGGGTGTAGTTCTTTCCGCCATCTCGCCCAATTTGAGACTGGCTCTGGAAGGGTGTCAGGAGGATAAACCCGAGCGCTGCCCTATTGGGAAATTGTTTGTCCCAGACCGATGGAAAAAGAGTGTGATGTCTGAGATTCATTGTTCCGCGTTGGCCGGTCATCCCGGAATTTTTGGTACCAGAGACTTGGTTAGTCGGTCCTTTTGGTGGCCTACTTTGTCTCGTGACGTCAGGGAATTTGTGCAGTCCTGCGGGACTTGCTCTCGCTCCAAGCCTTGCTCTCGCTCTAGTGGTTTGTTGATGCCATTGCCTGTGCCCAAGAGACCATGGACCCATATCTCTATGGATTTCATTTCCGACTCTCCTGTTTCTCAGAGAATGACCGTTATCTGGGTGATTTGTGATAGGTTTTCCAAAATGATACATCTTGTGCCATTACCTAAGTTGCCTTCCTCCTCTGAATTGGTGCCTTTGTTCCTTCAGCACGTGGTTCGGTTACACGGCATTCCTGAGAACATTGTGTCTGACAGAGGAGTCCAGTTTGTTTCCAGATTTTGGAGGACTTTTTGTTCTAAACTTGGTGTTCAATTGTCTTTCTCCTCGGCTTTTCATCCTCAGACCAATGGACAAACTGAGAGAACAAACCAGACATTGGAGACTTATCTGAGATGCTTTGTGTCTGCTGATCAGGATGACTGGGTCTCTTTTTTGCCTTTGGCTGAGTTTGCTCTTAATAATAGGGCTAGCTCTGCCACTTTGATGTCTCCATTTTTCTGCAATTTTGGTTTCACCCTCGATTTTCTTCAGGACAGACGGAGGCTTCTGTCTGTCCAGGTGTTGACTCTGTTGTGGAGCGTATGCAGCAGATTTGGGACCAGGTAGTGGAGAGGTTGTCCCTCTCTCAGGAGAGGGCCCAGCGGTTTGCCAACCGGCATAGGACTGATGGTCCTCGGTTTGAAGTGGGGGACTTGGTCTGGTTGTCCTCAAGAAATATCCCTATGAGAGTTGCATCTCCTAAGTTTAAGCCTAGGTTCATTGGACCTTATAAGATCATGGAGATTCTTAATCCTGTTTCCTTTCGTTTACTTCTTCCAGGGACATTTAAGATCCATAACGTGTTCCACAAGTCCTTATTGAAGAGGTTTGTCGAGCCAGTGGTTCCTATGCTGTGCCTCCTGACCCTGTTTTGGTTGAGGGCAATCTGGAGTATGTGGTTGAGAAAATATTGAATTCTCATTTTTCTAGACGGAAACTCCAGTATTTGGTTAAGTGGAGAGGTTATGGTCAGGAGGACAATTCTTGGGTGTTTGCTTCGGACATCCATGCTAGGAGACTCATCCGTGCGTATCATAGAGCTCATCCTGACCGACCTGGTTGCTCAAATGAGGGTTCGGTGACCCCTCCTCAAGGGGGGTACTGTTGTGAATGTGCTAGAAATGAATTCTGAGCAGAAGCTCCCTCTGGTGGTTACAAACAGTACTGAACTATCCAATGAAGATTGTGAAGATTGGCGATCAGGTGTTACTGACTGGTCTTATATAAGGGAGGTTCCCTCCCATCAGGGTTGCCGGTGATCAATTGTTCTGGTCTCATCTTTGATTCCTGTTCACTTTGTAGCCTGCTGTTTCGTGCCTGCATCTTCTGCTAACAGATAAGACATTTTCTTCTTTTTGTTTTTTGTGCTTGCTTTTTGCATTTTGTCCTGCACTTCTGTGGGGGTCTGCCGGGTCCCCTCCGGGGGCTTGTGCTCCTCTCAGTTTAGTTCGCCACTGTTGTTTGTTCATTTGCCTTTTCCAGTTTTTTCAGTGGCTGCTGTTTAGTTTTTGTTACACCAGAGAACTAATTTAGGTGGTAGAGGTCGTGTGATCTCAGGTGTTTTTGTAATTAGTAGAGTTGGTACTTTTCAGGGTTTTTTGGGGTTGCAGTAAGTGTCCTTCCTATCCTTTTCTATTTAGGAAGTTTGGGCCCCAACGTTTGCTCATACTATTTTCTGTCTGTGTCAGTATTTCCTCTTGTCTAACCGCCATTACATGTTTGGGGGCTTTCTATGTTCTTTGGGGATCTGCTCCGGGGCAGATAGTTTTCCTCTTTCTGTCTTTAGGTGTAGTTAGCTTCTCAGGCTGTGACGAGGCGTCTAGGACCAACGTAGGTACGCTCCACGGCTGCCTTTAGTTGTGGTGGTTAGTCAGGGTACTGCAATCCCATAGATTCCAACCTCTCTGGTGTATTCCTTTTTTTCTTGCTCTCCTCAGCTACCAAATCATAACAGTATCACCGGCCAAAAAAACTGATATTTGTATGGTACTCACAGAAGGGAAAAATAGTGTTAAAGAAAAGAAGATTGTCAGAGATTTTTTTTTTTTTCCCTCTGTTTCTCTGAATGCTGAGGAGGATTTTTTTTTCTCTCAATGGAGCTTGCACAGTTGTCTGGCCGTGTGGATCAGCTTGCCACTGAAGTTCGGAGTATTGCTACCTATCTTGCAGGGTTGCCGTTGTGGAACCTAGGATTCCCATGCCAGATTTGTTTTTAGGGGATCGAGCTAAATTTCTGAATTTCAAAAATAACTGTAAGTTGTTTTTTGCCTTGAAACTAAGTCCTCAGGAACGCAGCACAGCAGGTTCAAATTGTCATCTCTCTCCTGCGCGGCGATCCTCAGGATTGGGCTTTTTCCCTGACACCTGGGGATCCTGTTTTGAGTAATGTTGATGCATTTTTTCAGGCTCTGGGGTTATTGTACGATGAGCCTAATGTCACTGATCAAGCTGAAAAAGCCTTGTTGGCATTAAATCAGGGGCTTGAGGACGCTGAGTTATATGTCAGAGATTCCGAAGGTGGGCAGTCCTGACCAAATGGAATGACGATGCTTTGGCAGCCCTTTTTCGGAAGGGTCTGTCAGAGAATGTAAAGGATGTTATGGTGGGATTCCCTGTCCCTCTGGTTCTCAATGATTCTATGTCATTAGCGATTCAAATTGACAGACGTTTGCGTGAGCGTAGAGGTATGCGTGGAATAGTGTTGCCTTGTGAACCAGCTTCTGAACCCATGCAGTGTGATAGAGTGGCTTCTGGGGCACAGCGTCATGAGTTTCGAAAACGCAATGGGTTATGTTTCTACTGTGGTGATGCCTCTCATGCTATTTCAGTCTGCCCTAAGCGGGGAAACGTTTTGCACGCTCAGTTGTCTTGGGTAGTGTTCAGACTAAATTTTTGTTGACTGTTACCCTGATTTGCTCCCTGTCCACATTTTCTGCTCAGGCTTTTGTTGATTCAGGAGCAGCTATTAACCTGATGGATTTTGACTTTGCTAAACGTTGTGGTTTCCCTTGATACCCCTACGGAAGTCTATTCCCCTACTGGGGATCGATTCTACCCCTTTGGCTGAGAATAAACCTCAGTTCTCTACTCAGGTGATAATGAGGGTTGAACCTGATCATCAGGAGATTTGCAAATTTTTGGTGCTGTATAATCTGCATGACATTATCGTACTGGGTTTCCCTTGGTTGCAGTCTCATAATCCTGTTTTGGATTGGAAATATGTGTATGTAACCAGTTGGGGCTGCCAATGTGTTAATACCAACACTCCTGTTTTTTCTGCCTCCCCCCAGGCTCAGGATGTTCCTGACTTTTTGACTGATTTTTCTGATGTGTTTAGCGAAAGTAAATCTGCATCCTTGCCCCCCCATAGGAGCTATGACTGCGCTATTGAATTAGTGCCTGGTAGTAAATTCCCTAAAGGTCGCCTTTTTAACTTGTTTGTACCTGAACATGACGCTATGCGGTCTTATATAAAGGAGCCATTGGAGAAGGGTCATATCAGACCATCCTCTTCACCCTTGGGTGCCGGTTTTTTCTTTGTGGCCAAAAAGGATGGTTCATTAAGGCCGTGTATTGATTATCGTCTCTTGAACAATATCACTGTGAAATATCAATATCCGTTACCCTTGATTTCTGACCTGTTTTCCAGGGTGAAAAGTGCTACTTGGTTTACCAAGCTTGACCTCAGGGGGGCGTATAACCTTATTCGCATTAAGCACAGGGGATGAATGGAAGACGGCATTTAATACCCAGAGGGGCATTTTGAGTACCTAGTGATGCCCTTTGGGCTCACTAATGCTCCTTCTGTCTTCCAGTCCTTCATGAATGACATTTTCAGGGATTTTGTGGATAAATTTCTGATTGTTTATTTGGATGATATCTTGATTTTTTCCAATGACTGGGACTCTCATGTGAAACATGTTCGGACTGTGTTCCAGATTTTGAGAGAGAATGCTCTGTATGTGAAGGGATCAAAGTGTCTTTTGGCGTACAGAGGATCTCATTTCTGGGATTCATTTTGTCCCCATCTGTTATTGAAATGGACCCGGTCAAGGTCAGGCCATCTGTGATTGGGTCCAACCTACTTCATTAAAGGCTCTTCAAAGATTCTTGGGTTTTGCCAATTTTTATCGTAAATTTATTGGTAATTTCTCTGTTATTGTTAAACCATTGACTGATTTGACCAAAAAGGGTTCTGATGTGGTGAATTGGCCTCCTGAGGCAGTCTCTGCGTTTCAGGAACTTAAGCAGAGATTCACTTCTGCTCCTGTTCTACGGCAGCCTGATGTTTCTCTGCCATTTCAGGTGGAGGTTGATGCCTCTGAAATTGGGGCAGGTGCCGTTTTGTCCCAAAGAGATCCAGAGACCTCTAAAAGTAACCCTTGTGCCTTTTTCTCTCGAAAATTTTCTCCAACTGAACGTAATTATGACGTGGGTAATCGGGAGTTATTGGCCATGAAGTGGGCTTTTGAAGAGTGGAGACATTGGCTGGAGGGAGCCAAACATCAGGTGGTGGTCCTCACGGACCATAAGAATCTGGTTTATCTGGAATCAGCCAAGCGACTTAATCCTAGACAGGCCAGGTGGGCCTTGTTTTTCACACGTTTTAATTTTGTGGTTTCCTTTCTTCCTGGCACTAAGAATGTTAAGGCGGATGCCCTCTCGAGGAGTTTCCTTGCGGACTCTCCTGAGTTATCTGATCCTGCTGTTATTTTGAAAGAGGGTGTAGTTCTTTCCGCCATCTCGCCCAATTTGAGACTGGCTCTGGAAGGGTGTCAGGAGGATAAACCCGAGCGCTGCCCTATTGGGAAATTGTTTGTCCCAGACCGATGGAAAAAGAGTGTGATGTCTGAGATTCATTGTTCCGCGTTGGCCGGTCATCCCGGAATTTTTGGTACCAGAGACTTGGTTAGTCGGTCCTTTTGGTGGCCTACTTTGTCTCGTGACTGTCAGGGAATTTGTGCAGTCCTGCGGGACTTGCTCTCGCTCCAAGCCTTGCTCTCGCTCTAGTGGTTTGTTGATGCCATTGCCTGTGCCCAAGAGACCATGGACCCATATCTCTATGGATTTCATTTCCGACCTCCCTGTTTCTCAGAGAATGACCGTTATCTGGGTGATTTGTGATAGGTTTTCCAAAATGATACATCTTGTGCCATTACCTAAGTTGCCTTCCTCCTCTGAATTGGTGCCTTTGTTCCTTCAGCACGTGGTTCGGTTACACGGCATTCCTGAGAACATTGTGTCTGACAGAGGAGTCCAGTTTGTTTCCAGATTTTGGAGGACTTTTTGTTCTAAACTTGGTGTTCAATTGTCTTTCTCCTCGGCTTTTCATCCTCAGACCAATGGACAAACTGAGAGAACAAACCAGACATTGGAGACTTATCTGAGATGCTTTGTGTCTGCTGATCAGGATGACTGGGTCTCTTTTTTGCCTTTGGCTGAGTTTGCTCTTAACAATAGGGCTAGCTCTGCCACTTTGATGTCTCCATTTTTCTGCAATTTTGGGTTTCACCCTCGATTTTCTTCAGGACAGACGGAGGCTTCTGTCTGTCCAGGTGTTGACTCTGTTGTGGAGCGTATGCAGCAGATTTGGGACCAGGTAGTGGAGAGGTTGTCCCTCTCTCAGGAGAGGGCCCAGCGGTTTGCCAACCGGCATAGGACTGATGGTCCTCGGTTTGAAGTGGGGGACTTGGTCTGGTTGTCCTCAAGAAATATCCCTATGAGAGTTGCATCTCCTAAGTTTAAGCCTAGGTTCATTGGACCTTATAAGATCATGGAGATTCTTAATCCTGTTTCCTTTCGTTTACTTCTTCCAGGGACATTTAAGATCCATAACGTGTTCCACAAGTCCTTATTGAAGAGGTTTGTCGAGCCAGTGGTTCCTATGCCTATGCCTCCTGACCCTGTTTGGTTGAGGGCAATCTGGAGTATGTGGTTGAGAAAATATTGAATTCTCATTTTTCTAGACGGAAACTCCAGTATTTGGTTAAGTGGAGAGGTTATGGTCAGGAGGACAATTCTTGGGTGTTTGCTTCGACATCCATGCTAGGAGACTCATCCGTGCGTATCATAGAGCTCATCCTGACCGACCTGGTTGCTCAATGAGGGTTCGGTGACCCCTCCTCAAGGGGGGGTACTGTTGTGAATGTGCTAGAAATGAATTCTGAGCAGAAGCTCCCTCTGGTGGTTACAAACAGTACTGAACTATCCAATGAAGATTGTGAAGATTGGAGATCAGGTGTTACTGACTGGTCTTATATAAGGGAGGTTCCCTCCCATCAGGGTTGCCGGTGATCAATTGTTCTGGTCTCATCTTTGATTCCTGTTCACTTTGTAGCCTGCTGTTTCATGCCTGATCTTCTGCTAACAGATAAGACATTTTCTTCTTTTTTTTTTTTTGTGCTTGCTTTTTTCATTTTGTCCTGCACTTCTGTGGGGGTCTGCCGGGTCCCCTCCGGGGGCTTGTGCTCCTCTCAGTTTAGTTCTGCCACTGTTGTTTGTTCATTTGCCTTTTCCAGTTTTTTCAGTGGCTGCTGTTCAGTTTTTGTTACACCAGAGAACTAATTTAGGTGGTAGAGGTCGTGTGATCTCAGGTGTTTTTGTAATTAGTAGAGTTGGTACTTTTCAGGGTTTTTTGGGGTTGCAGTAAGTGTCCTTCCTATCCTTTTCTATTTAGGAAGTTTGGGCTCCAACGTTTGCTCATACTATTTTCTGTCTGTGTCAGTATTTCCTCTTGTCTAACCGCCATTACATGTTTGGGGGCTTTCTATGTTCTTTGGGGATCTGCTCCGGGGCAGATAGTTTTCCTCTTTCTGTCTTTAGGTGTAGTTAGCTTCTCAGGCTGTGACGAGGCGTCTAGGACCAACGTAGGTACGCTCCACGGCTGCCTTTAGTTGTGGTGGTTAGTCAGGGTACTGCAATCCCATAGATTCCAACCTCTCTGGTGTACTTCCCTTTTTGCTTGCTCTCCTCAGCTACCAAATCATAACAGTTTAGTGTCAGCTGCAAATATTGAAATACTACTCTGTATACCCCCTACAAGGTCATTAATAAATATGTTAAAGAGAAGCGGCCCCAATACTGACCCCTGTAGTACCCCACTGCTAACCGTGATCCAGTCCGAGCGTCCTCCATTAATAACCACCCTTTGTTTCCTATCCCTGAGCCAGTTCTTAACCCACTTACAAATATTTTCCCCTATCCCCATTGTTCTCATTTCATGTACTGTATCTGACCTTTTTTTCCTTTAGAGCATGTCGCTAGCGATCTGTCCTCTTCCTGCTCTAATTAAGCCTTTGACATCCCAACAAACATCGTGTTGTCATGATGTTTCGCCTTAGGAAAAGTCAGAACTTTAGGAGACTCACATTGTTATTAATGATGAGAGAGCATGCTTGCCTCTACTTGGTGCTCACCCGAGCATCTCACTGCTCGACATGCTTTGAGCTCATCGAGTATTTCCAAGGTTGCTCGACGGGAGCTCAGGTCCCTGCCCTGCATGTTTGGTTCTCTTTTGAGTGACAATGAATATGCAGGGATTGTCTGCCACACACTGTAATGCTGCAGCCATGTTGGTTGTGGCATTACAACGATTGCCTGGCCACATAGCGTCATCAAGTCTGTGTCAAACCTGGTGCCGCCATGCTCGTCACCGTCTGTTCCGGAATCAGGCAGTGTATAGACAGTTGCTGCTGAGCTTTGGAGAGATTTGCTTGTGTGTTAGTTAGTGTAGGTATACAATAATATTAGACACATCCATCTCAACTAAAAGTCCTTCTGAGGACTAATAAAGCTGCATAGATATCAGTGTTAGGCAGGCAGGCAGTTTATGTGGTAGACTGCAGTGCATATAGCAAGAGGGTCCATTCCAGTTCTGTCTGCTGTTGCTTATTACAGATATTTCTAGATATAGACACATGTATCAGGGGCCAGGAATAATTTTTTTGGGGATCTTATTTGCTTTAAAAGCAATCCAGAGAACACCGTTTTTCTGCTCGATTTGCTTGTTGGCACTGCAGAATACAGCCAGATCCTTTCCATATCACAGCGCTAAAAATCCACCTATTTTCACTTTGGGTTTGTCTGACACACGGATCACATATCAGTGCACTCAAAATTGTGCCATTTCAGGCGTCCATTTAACCACTTATCCCGCAAGGGTGGTTTGCACTTTAATGACCGAGCCAATTTTTACAATTCTGACCACTGTCTCTTTATGAGGCTGTAACTCTGGAACGCTTCAACAGATCTTCGCGATTCTAAGACTGTTTTCTCGTGACATATTGTACTTCATGATAGTCATAAAATTTCTTTGATATAAATTGTGTTTATTTATGAAAAAAATGGAAATATGGCAAATTTTGAAAATTTTGCAATTTTCAAATTTTGAATTTTTATTCCCTTAAAACAGAGAAATATGTCACACAAAATAGTTGCTAAATAACATTTCCCACATCTCTACTTTACATCAGCACAATTTTGTAACAATTTTTTTTTTTTTTGCTAGGAAGTTATAAGGGTTAAAAGTTGACCAGCGATTTCTCATCGTTACAACAAAATGTACAAAACCATTTTTTTTAAGGGACCACCTCACATTTGAAATCACTTTGAGGGGTCTATATGGCATAAAATAGCCAAAAGTGACACCATTCTAAAAACTGCTCCCCTCAAGGTACTCAAAACCACATTCAAGAAGTTTATTAACCCTTCAGGTGCTTCACAGGAGCTGAAGCAACATGGATGGAAAAAATTAACATTTAACTTTTTAGTCACAAAATTATTAAGGGTGAAAGGAGAAAATGGACAAAAAAGCTGTTGTGCAATTTCTCCTGAGTACGCCGATACCCCATATGTGGGGGAAAACCTCTGTCTGGGCGCACGGCAGGGTTTGGAAGGGAAGGAGCGCCATTTGACTATTTCAAACCAAAATTGGCTGGAATCGAGATTAGACGCCATGTCGCATTTGGATAGCCCCTGTTGTGTCTAAACAGTGGAAACCCCCCACAAGTGACACCATTTTAGAAACTAGACCCCATACGGAACTTATCTAGATCTGTGGTGAGCACTTTGAACCCCCGAGTGCTACATACAACATAGAGCAGTAAAAATAAAAAATCATATTTTTTACACAATTTTTATTTTACCAAGGGTAACAAGACCTCAAAAGTTATTGTGCAATTTGTCATGAGTACGATGATACCCAATATGTGGGGGTAAATCACTGTTTGGTTGCATGGCAGAGCTCGAAAGGGAAGGAGCACAATTTGACTTTTTCAACGCAGAATTGGCAGACGCCTTGGAGAACCCCTGATGTTCCTAAACAGTGGAAATCCCCCACAAGTGACCCCATTTTAGAAACTAGATCCCAAAATGAACTTATCTAGATATGTGGTGAGAACTTTGAATCCCCAAGTGCTTCACAGAAGTTTATAACGCCCGGGTGTGAAAATACAAAAATCATATTTTTTCAACACACATGATCTTTTAGTCCCCAGTTTTTAATTTTCCTAAGCGTAACAGGAGAAATTGGACCCAAAGTTGTTGTGCAATTTGTCCTGAGTACGCTGATACCCCATATGTGGGAGAAAACTACTGTATGGGCACACGTCGGGGCTCGGAAGGGAAGTAGTGACGTTTTGCATTGCAGACTCTGATGGAATAGTCTGCGGGCGTCATGTTCATTTGGAGAGCCCCTGATGTGCCTAAACAGTGGAAACCCCCACAAGTACCCCATTTTTTATTAACTAGACCACACAAGGAACTTATCTGGATGTGTGGTGAGAGCTTTGAACCCCCAAGTGCTTCTCACAAGTTTATAATGTAGAGCCATAAAAAATAAAAAATCATATTTTTTCCACAAAAATGATATTTTTGCCCACAATTTTTTATTTACCCAAGGGTAAGAGAAGAAATTCTGTAGAAAATATGTTCCCTGATATGTTTGAACCACCTATGAGACTTGCCACGCTGTTTACTAACTATGATTATACTTATGCACTGTTGGTCTGTTAATATGTACTGTAAGACGGCGGTGTTCACACCGTGCAGTAACTGAGGCAGTGACCCAAGCAAGTCCAAAGTAAACAGCTTTTATTCAGCAACTCACGGGTAAAACAGGAAAAGTCCTCCGGTACGCAGCCGGGTTAACATCAGTCCATAAACACTGGTTGCCGGGGACAACGGCCGCGCCGGGCCGAACAGAGCCTGACTGGTGCAGAGCCGTCCCAGGCCTGGGTTCAGCTACACACAGTCCTGTGGAGCTTTCCTGCTATGCTCCTTGCAGGGTCCCAACATAGAACAACACTACTCCTTAGTGCAGGAGTTTTAAAGACTTGTGGCAAAAGCCACTGGAAAACCTGGGTTGGAGGGAGGAGGCCGCCCCACTGCCTCCTGTGACCTCCTCCAAGAAATGAAGGCCCTGCCAGATTTTACTTAATCTGCCTTAGCCAGGTAGTCTGACTAGGTCATTGCTCACCTTCATTCCTGCATTGCAGCCGCAGCTGTGTGTGTGACTGCAATGCACTCCAATGGCTTTAATAGGTCTCTGTACACATTCTGGGGGAAATATAACGTCCCTCGTAAACTATCCCGGTCACTGCCTCACATATTCCCCCCCTCTGTCCAAACTTGTGGGGTTGAACATTTGCCACCATACAGGGTGCCCGGGACAGGGCATCCGCGTTTGCTTGCAACTTCCCATGGCGATGTTCTACAGAGAAACTGAAATTTTGCAGTGACAGGAACCACCTGGTGACTCGCGCATTCCTCTTTTTCATTCCTCATCCATACCAAGGGTGAGTGGTCCGTCACCAAGCGGAACTGACGCCCGAGTAAATAATAACGTAGTGATTCCAAGGCCCACTTAATAGCCAAACACTCCTTCTCTACTACGCTATAGTTTTTCTCTGCCGGTACAAGTTTTCTACTCAAGTAGGTGACCGGGTGCTCTTCACCATTCACTTTTTGTGACAACACCGCCCCTAGTCCTACCTCCGAGGCATCTGTCTGTACAATGAAGGTTTCATTGAAGTTGGGGCTGATGAGGACCGGCTGTCCACACAGGGCCAACTTCATGGACTGAAAGGCTTCTTCTGCCTGAGGGTTACACCGAACCATTACCGTTTTCTTTCCTTTCAAGAGATCGGTTAGGGCCGCCGTTCGCCCGGCAAAATTAGGTATAAACCGGCGGTAATACCCAAGGATGCCAAGGAACGCCCTCACCTGTTTTGTACTCGATGGTTTAGGCAAGTTTTTTATGGCCTCAATTTTACTGATTTGGGGCTTGATAGCTCCTCGGCCTATCACATACCCCAAATATCGAGCTTCCTCCAGCCCTATCGCACATTTTTTTGGGTTTGCCGTTAACCCCGCGGCTCTGAGAGAATCCAGCACCGCTTGTACGTGTGTTAGATGCGTTTGCCAGTCGGTGCTAAATATGATGATATCATCTAGATACGCGGACGCGTATTCCTGATGAGGCTTGAGCACTATGTCCATCAATCTCTGAAATGTAGCCGGGGCCCATGTAACCCAAAAGGTAAGACCACATAGTGAAATAGACCCTCCGGAGTTTCGAAGGCGGTCTTTTCCTTCGCCGAATCTGTGAGAGGTACCTGCCAATAACCCTTGGTGAGATCGAGCGTGGTAAAGTACTGGGCCTGCCCCAGTCTCTCAATCAGCTCGTCCACCCGGGGCATTGGATAAAGGTCAAACTTTGACACTTCATTAAATTTTCGGAAATCATTACAGAAGCGTAATGATCCGTCTGGCTTTGGAATCAGTACAATGGGGCGAGCCCACTCACTCCGTGATTCCTCTATGACGCCTAACTGAAGCATTTTTTTTTCCTCAGCCGAAATGGCTTGCCTCCGGGCTTCGGGCACCCAGTACGGTCTTATTCGCACCCTTACCCCAGGTTCGGTGACAATGTCATGTTGGATAACCGTAGTCCTACCTGGTAGCTCTGAGAACACGTCGGTATTGTTTTGCACCAGGGAGCGAGCCTCCCATCGCTGCTGTTTAGTGAGGACATCACTTATCCTGACCTCCCCCTTGGATGCTTCCCTGGCTGAAGGTATAGAACTCTCTGGTGATATGCCCGGGGTGATGTCTGTAACTAAACACTCTCGATCTTTCCAAGGTTTTAGCAGGTTTATATGGTAAATCTGCTCAGGTTTCCTCCTTCCGGGCTGATACACCCGGTAATTTACCTCCCCCACCTTTTCTTGAATCTCATATGGCCCTTGCCACTTGGCCATGAGCTTACTCTCGGCTGTGGGTACCAGTACTAATACCCGATCGCCCTTGTTAAAAAACCTGACTCTGGCTCTTTTATTATATGTGCACCTCTGGGTTGCCTGGGCATCTAACAGATGTTCTTTCACGATGGGCATGACCGCCGCGATCCGGTCCTGCATACTAGCCACGTGTTCAATTATACTCTTATGTGGAGTCGGCTCTTGTTCCCATGTCTCTTTGGCTACGTCCAACAGACCCCTAGGGTGTCTGCCGTACAATAACTCAAAGGGAGAGAACCCTGTGGAAGCCTGGGGTACCTCACGGACAGCGAACATCAAATAGGGTAGCAACATGTCCCAATCCCTTCCATCCTTAGAAATCACCTTTTTTAACATGGACTTGAGGGTTCTATTGAACCGTTCTACTAACCCGTCGGTTTGAGGGTGGTACACCGAGGTGCGCAATTGTTTAATTTTTAGCAGTTTGCACAGTTCTCTTGTCACCTTGGACATAAAGGGGGTCCCCTGATCCGTCAGGATCTCCTTAGGTAGTCCCAGGCGACAGAACATTGCAAACAGTTCTCGGGCAATAAGTTTTGCCGAAGTGTGGCGTAGTGGTATAGCCTCCGGGTACCGGGTGGCATAGTCGACGACCACCAGTATGTGTTGGTGGCCACGGGCGGATTTTACAATGGGCCCTACTAAATCCATTGCAATCCGTTCAAAAGGTACCTCTATTATTGGCAGGGGTACCAATGGACTACGGAAACGTGCAGTGGGTGAGGTCAACTGACATTCGGGGCAGGATTCGCAGTACCTTTTGACCTCCGCATAAACTCCCGGCCAAAAGAACCTCTGCAAGATACGTTCTAGAGTTATTTTTTCCCCTAAGTGGCCCCCCAGCAAGTGTGAGTGTGCCATATCTAGAATCACCCTACGATACGACTGAGGTGCTACCAACTGTTCCACAACCTCGTCCCTGATTTTATCTACCCTATAAAGCAACTCACCACTGACTACCATGCGTGGAAATACCGTATCTGCATTGGGCTGTTGGGCTACGCCGTTTACCTCTAGCACCCTTTTCCGCGCCTGAGTCAGGGTGGGATCTTGAAGCTGAGCTGTCCCAAACGTGGCCTTGGACACTTCCAGCTCGGGAATCGATGCGGTCTCCTCCACCTCTCTGCCAGCACCTCTAAGGGAAACCTATCGGGGTCACACTCTATCCCTATATAGGACACCCCTACAGCAGGTTCGTCGGGTACAGCATCTGTAATACATCTTACCAGGGGAGAATGTATTTTGTTTTTCCACAGAGTCCAGAACAGAGGCAAGTCTCTTCCCAACACAGACCCATAGGGAAGATTTTTTTACCACTCCCACCACATGTTTTATGTCTCCACATGGCGTGGACAAAACTACCTCCGTAGTTGGATAGTCTCGGAGGTCCCCATGGATACATACAACCCCGACCTGCCGTCTGCTGGAGTTGTCTCCTGCCACCAGTGACCCATGTACCAGAGTCACGAGGCTCCCTGAGTCCAGGAGAGCCTCCGTAGGGTACCCATTAACCAGTACCTGGCATAGTTGGAGTTCAGTGTCCTGGGGGTCGAGGTTTGCTGTGCAGACGGTCTGGGCATACATTGAGACCCGGCGGCTATATCCGCAGTCCATGGGTTCCGTAGTCAGGGGACAATTAGCCATCACATGTCCCGGCCCCTGACACCGCCAGCACCTAAGGATGGAGGCACTGTTAGGCCTTATGACAGTTTGGGAGGGAACCGGTCTCCTGCCACTCTCACTCCGGGGTTACCCTTCAGCACGGGTACGGTGCTGACTGTCCCCAGCAGAGGGATGCGACCCCTTTCCCGATTCCTGGGTTGGCAGGGATCGGCGTGACAGCCGAGAGGGGGCGGAGTCTCGAATAAAGTCTTGAGTGGCCGAGTAGCGCTCGATCAAACTGACTACCTGGTCGAGTGTGCCGGGGTCGCCTTGCCCCACCCAACGTTGGATAGCAGCCGGCAGAGTCCTTACCAGTCGGTCAGTCACCAACCTCTCCACCATCTGGGCTGGAGACAAAGTCTCTGGCTGGAGCCACTTCTTTACCAGCTGCAGGAGGTCATAAGCCTGAGACCGCACGGGTCGTGTCTCCACATAGGCCCATGAAAATACACGCTGAGCCCTCACGTATGTATTAACCCCCAGTCGGGCTGAGTCGCACGTACCAGGGCTTGGGGTACTCGGCACCGAGCCCATGGAAGTCTATGGGGGATGTCACGGGTAGCCGGCTCGGTCCATGCCCTGGGCGCTCACTGTAATGTGGGAAATATTTACAGGGGATTAAATGTTCATGTAGTTTGTCGTGACGCCACCTGTAGTATCTGGTCAGGGTGACCAGCGCTGCTGTATAGGTCCTCTGGAAGGGATGGTTTCAGGCAGCTAGATGGTAGGTCTTCTACAGGTAAGACTGGATCCTTCCAGGGGAGATAGACATGATGGAAAGCAATGGTGCAAGGTGATGTAGCAGAGTGGAGTATGCGACGTAGTAATAAAGCAGGAGACAGTTCTTGTGCAGTTTCAAGGATTTACTCACAGTCTGTTGATCACACAGATTCCAGCCGGGCACTGTGTCCTTCCAGTGAGTAGTCCAGTAACTCTCAGATATCTTGGTCACACTTCCAATGACTCCCTTTTATGTTCCTTTCCGGCTTTTGTGCAATACTCCTTACTTCTACCTGCACCTCCCTACCACAGAGCCCTCAGCGAAGCAGTGTTAGGCCTTTTCAGTTTGCAGGTGCAGCCCGATGCCCGGTTGATCAGCTAGACCGAGACACCGACGGAAACCTGGACGTACTTGACCACTGAGCTGCTTCCGGACGAGATTATGGTAGCTAGTGGCTCTTGAAGAGTCCCACTAGATGCGGTGTTTGCTGATGGCGATGAACTGACCCACCAGCCTGGGAACCGTCTCCCCGATGTGTTGCCTGGTCCTTTCTCCAGTGAGGATGGGGGACAGCGTCAGTGCTGTACCTACCCCGGACCCTTTCGCTCTTCTCAGCAAGGCTCTCTTAGGTGGACTCAGAAGAGCTGCAGGCCAGCCTAGTACCCACACTGGCTGCCTGGCTCCGACTGACTCTAATCTCACACGCAGCATGAGGCTGCCTCAACCCCTCCCATCTTACTAGCTACACCCTGTTCTAACCAGCCTGAGCTAGACCATCCCTTTGGGTCCGCCTACACTCAGCTGGCATAGTGTAGTGTTGAATGCAGTGGTTGGAGTCAATGGGGTGTTTCCTCCTTACCTGAGAGTCAGGTGTCACACCGCTGGGTGCGATGCAACATCTCTGTGGCGACTGGACCCTCAGGGCGCCACATTCCCCCCTGGTTAAACACAGCACTCCCGGGCTGTAAAAGAGTAAGAATGTTACAGAGAAACATACAAAATTTTAAATATGCATATCAACATTAAAGGCAATTTCAAAACCCATCATCCCTTTATGGGAGGCACTTCAAGTTAAACGTTGCATAACAATTTTAACCTTTACTTCTCATATCACATTCAAAAGTGCAAATTGCAATTCTGCGAAGTTCATGAAGACTTCTTAGGACTACCCCCAACGGGGTAACTTCATAGTGTCATTACTTGAGTTGGTGGAGGACCCGCTCCAAACCTCCAAAGGTGGTCTTGGGTGGGCTGCAAGACTTTCCTTTAGCAGACCTCACTTTCGGCCACACCAAACGGGTTTTTAGTTTCTGAGGTAGTGCAATTAGTGCATAATAAGGCTTTGTGTAAAACCAAGATGGAGCACCTAAGTGCCAACTATATACAAAAACAGTTTGTGAGCCAGCTCAGTCCATGGCTACAGAGTTCAGATATAAAAATACAAATCAGTAAGCAATGAATCAATGAACACTTGAAAACTCTTTCAACTTTCTGAACATGCACCCGTCCGGGTACAACAATAAATTAACTATTTACATGCTTACTATCACCCTGTTTGGGTTATTATTTATTTCTTTGACCGGTGTACTCCAGGTACCACCTGGTACTCTTCCGGAGTTTTCCGCACATCGGTGACATCAGGGTCCACCTGAACCTGGTGACACCTGGTGGCTTTGACGATGAGGTCATGACCCATTATCTCTGTCTGGGTCGACATTTCTCTTGTCCCTCTCCCGGTCTGGAATCCAATATCCCGGACTGTACGGACCCCTGGGGGCCTAACTGGTTTCGGGTACGGGCCCATTATCTGAACGGTCTCCATTGCTTGAGCTGCAGAGACCACTGAGGGAGGTAAAGAGGAGGCACGGCGTGGAGAGGGCAGTTTCGCAGAGGCCTGGTTGGAGCAGATCTGACTCGCTGGGGCCACAACTGGTTCCCTGCCTACTGGAGGGGAAGGGTTGCACCGAGAAACATTCAGGGCGTACCACCCTTTGTACCCCCACTGCCAGGTGTAAGTGACCAGATCCCCAGCCAACAGGTCCCTCCCCGGGTGTCCCTCTGGGAGGTGGGCCTCTACATCCCGGCGGTTAACGAAAATCTCCAGGTACAACCCGGGCTCCTGGATAAAACCCCAACCATTTCGCAATTTAAAGTCCCGCACTGCTCCCCTACGCCGCGGTTCCTTCAGTGTACCTCTGTCATGACGCATCTTCTCTTTATCCGCCAGATCCTGCTCCGTCTGGCGTTGTCGCAGCTGCTGGGCCTCCCGCTGCTCCTTCTGCCACTCTGCTTCCCGCTGCCGGCGCCTCCACTCTTCCTCCTGACGCCGGTTGTACTGGTCCTCTACCAGCAGCTCCATATCTCCAGCATCGAATGGCGGCTCCTGTGGTTCAGATGGCGACAGCTCCTTCGGCGCCCGCCAGTCCTGGCAGCGCTTACTTTCAGCAGGAGCAGCCGTCTCCGGAGCGGATGTCGGTCGGGGCTCTGGTACAGGCAGGTCAGACTCTGGGACCTGCGCGGCCTCCTCCATGAGGCCGGATGTCGCCTCTACTGATTCAGCAGGATGGGTCAGCAGCGGATCCAGGGATACGGGTGCAGGGTCTTCTGCGGGAGCGGGTGCCTCCACTGTGAGACTGGCAACCGGTCCTGGTTGCAATGGCTGGGATATCTGCACGGCTTCCTTTACTGGAACGGGTGCCTCGCCTTCCGGCACAGACACTGTTGGAGGTAAGACAGCCTGCCGCCGCTCCAGATGCAGCTTTAGGGCCCGCCAGCTCGCCTCCATTCTGGCGACCCCTTCCGGGTGCCGGGCCAATACCTTCAAATTATCCTCCGCTTCTTTCAGCGTCGGAGGGTCTCCTGGCTGGGTGCCCACTGGTGGCTCTGTGGCGATCGAGTCGCCTCTGTGGGGGGAGGGCTCAGACTCCTCCATCCCTTCCCACTGCAGCTCACGTGCGGTCGCCATCTCTGCCAGGTCACAAGTCTGATTAGCATCATTAGGGGCCCCATCTTTTGTAGGAAGGCGGGACCTTCGTGGCCTTCTCCGCCCACTGAGGAGGAAAAGGAGGCGGAACTCCAAGGCTGTAGGGCAGGATCTCAGATTGCAATAACATTTAGACTGGGCGGCCATTGTTTTCGCGCCACTAAGGGAGTGCACGCCCACGAAAGCACGCCCTTCTTCTTCACCAGCGCCTCGTGGTGCACATATGGCGGCAAAATGGCGGTTGTTGTTTTCCAAAATGGCAATACAGTCTCTGATGATTTTTGGCAGTTCTCAAACACAAAAACAGTTCAAATTAGGCACACAGGACTCGCGTTTCACGAGCTTCAGAATCCTGTTCGTGACGCCAAAAATGAGTCGCACGTACCAGGGCTTTGGGGTACTCGGCACCGAGCCCATGGAAGTCTATGGGGGATGTCACGGGTAGCCGGCTCGGTCCGTGCCCTGGGCGCTCACTGTAATGTGGGAAATATTTACAGGGGATTAAATGTTCGTGTAGTTTGTCGTGACGCCACCTGTAGTATCTGGTCAGGGTGACCAGCGCTGCTGTATAGGTCCTCTGGAAGGGATGGTTTCAGGCAGCTAGATGGTAGGTCTTCTACAGGTAAGACTGGATCCTTCCAGGGGAGATAGACATGATGGAAAGCAATGGTGCAAGGTGATGTAGCAGAGTGGAGTATGCAACGTAGTAATAAAGCAGGAGACAGTTCTTGTGCAGTTTCAAGGATTTACTCACAGTCTGTTGATCACACAGATTCCAGCCGGGCACTGTGTCCTTCCAGTGAGTAGTCCAGCAACTCTCAGATATCTTGGTCACACTTCCAATGACTCCCTTTTATGTTCCTTTCCGGCTTTTGTGCAATACTCCTTACTTCTACCTGCACCTCCCTACCACAGAGCCCTCAGCGAAGCAGTGTTAGGCCTTTTCAGTTTGCAGGTGCAGCCCGATGCCCGGTTGATCAGCTAGACTGAGACACCGACGGAAACCTGGAGTACTTGACCACTGAGCTGCTTCCGGACGAGATTATGGTAGCTAGTGGCTCTTGAAGAGTCCCACTAGATGCGGTGTTTGCTGATGGCGATGAACTGACCCACCAGCCTGGGAACCGTCTCCCCGATGTGTTGCCTGGTCCTTTCTCCAGTGAGGATGGGGGACAGCGTCAGTGCTGTACCTACCCCGGACCCTTTCGCTCTTCTCAGCAAGGCTCTCTGAGGTGGACTCAGAAGAGCTGCAGGCCAGCCTAGTACCCACACTGGCTGCCTGACTCCGACTGACTCTAATCTCACACGCAGCATGAGGCTGCCTCAACCCCTCCCATCTTACTAGCTACACCCTGTTCTAACCAGCCTGAGCTAGACCATCCCTCTGGGTCCGCCTACACTCAGCTGGCATAGTGTAGTGTTGAATGCAGTGGTTGGAGTCAATGGGGTGTTTCCTCCTTACCTGAGAGTCAGGTGTCACACCGCTGGGTGCGATGCAACATCTCTGTGGCGACTAGACCCTCAGGGCGCCACAGGGCAAGGATCTCACCTTTGAGCCTCTGGTAGTCCTGGGCGTCCTCCCGACTGAGATCGAAGTAGGCTTTTTGTGCATCGCTGACCAGAAACGGAGCTACTACTTCTGCCCACTGGCCGGCGGGTAGGTTTTCCCGCTCCGCTGTGCGCTCATAAACTGTCAGGAAAGCTTCTACGTCATCCTCCGGTCCCATCTTCCTCAACGCTGAGCGAACCCTGTCTCGGGCCTCGCGACGTTCAGGGGCTGGTGCCATCGAGGTCTCCCGCAGTGCAGAAATCTGTTGCAACAGTTCGTTTGTTTTTTGCTGCTGCTGTTGTGTAATTACCAGCTGCTTAAACAGCTCTTCATTTTGTCCACGGTGTGAGGCTGAAAAGTAGCCGGCCGGATTATGTTCATGAAGCTGCAGGTGGGGGTATACCTCAGTCACAATGCCCGCATTCTCCAACCAATTGTAAGACGGCGGTGTTCACACCGTGCAGTAACTGAGGCAGTGACCCAAGCAAGTCCAAAGTAAACAGCTTTTATTCAGCAACTCACGGGTAAAACAGGAAAAGTCCTCCGGTACGCAGCCGGGTTAACATCAGTCCATAAACACTGGTTGCCGGGGACAACGGCCACGCCGGGCCGAACAGAGCCTGACTGGTGCAGAGCCGTCCCAGGCCTGGGTTCAGCTACACACAGTCCTGTGGAGCTTTCCTGCTATGCTCCTTGCAGGGTCCCAACATAGAACAACACTACTCCTTAGTGCAGGAGTTTTAAAGACTTGTGGCAAAAGCCACTGGAAAACCTGGGTTGGAGGGAGGAGGCCGCCCCACTGCCTCCTGTGACCTCCTCCAAGAAATGAAGGCCCTGCCAGATTTTACTTAATCTGCCTTAGCCAGGTAGTCTGACTAGGTCATTGCTCACCTTCATTCCTGCATTGCAGCCGCAGCTGTGTGTGTGACTGCAATGCACTCCAATGGCTTTAATAGGTCTCTGTACACATTCTGGGGGAAATATAACGTCCCTCGTAAACGATCCCGGTCACTGCCTCACAGTACGTTCTTCACATTCATTCAAACATACCCACCGCCAGTACGCACCTGCGCCATCACTCCAGATACGCTCGGCATCTTTCGGCGTCTTCAGTTGCCGTGGTGAATGATCACTTGTTAATGAAGTTGCCCGGCACGTGATGCCGATGCCGCATGGCGTCTCTGGTTGTTCCGACGACGGGCGCGTCATATGAGGTGGTTGGGTGCAATATGATGACATACTATTTACGTCTATATGAGAGGGGTATTGTTTCCATGACTACGGTGCTTATTCGTCATTATGGCGGCATCAGTACAGACTGGCCTTTTGTAAATTATACCATATGGTTCATGTTTTCATATATCATTGGTGGATGCGGCCTTTTTAATTCCCTCACTTCCCTTTTCCCATCACCCTTTGAGAAAGGCATACACGCCGAAACGCGCATCGGGGTGGACGCACTGGGTGGTTTCCTTTGGTCCGACCAGGTAACTAATACAGCTTGTCATACTATTGATGTGAAAACTCTTTTTGTAACTAGAATTTTTAAGGACCATTGGGAACGTGCAATATATAATATAGATTTAACTCTGCACTTGCAGTTTATCTCTTGATGGATGGATTATATGAAATGTTTATTTATGCAATGTGCAATATGTAATGTGCAATATTAAGTATAGATTGAAGTCTGCAGTTGCAGACAATCTATTCTGAACAATGTACGACATGTAATCCTTACTCTTTACATATCCCTCCATGTGCGTCCTTTTTGCTTCCGCACATGTGTTAATTGGCAAGGTTTTTGTCCTCCATGCTCCCTTGTATCCTATTTATTCAATAAAGATTTTAGTATTATATTATTTATTCTTTTGGGATTTTTGATCGTTGTTTTTTCTGGTGTGTATATCATTTTTATATATATAGATGTTGAATTTCAACTCATGTCATATTGTCACATATAACCTTTTCCCCTACCCTGATATTGTAATATTTGCCCAAATAAAATTGATTGAAACAAAAATAACTTCTGATTTAGATAAAATTACAATTTCAAAGTTTCTCTACAGAAGAATATGGAAAGAATTATTACTACAAGGGGAAAATTAAGGTTACGTAACCAGTAATTTCATAACAACCACGATGATATCTGGCTGAAATGTAATAATTTTTATGGATGGAAGTTCTCACTAAATATCCTTTTTAACATATAGTTTTATGTATTTGTGCTGGAAACAGAAAAGGTCCAAAGTGAGATCGATAAAGTTATTGGATCAAATGAGCCCCAGGTCATTCATCGTAGAGAGATGCCGTATACTGATGCCGTCATCCATGAGATTCAACGATTTGGAAACATTGTTCCAACCAATGTGCCCCACGCTACTATTCAGGATGTAAACTTCAGAGGATATCTTCTTCCCAAAGTAAGTAAAAAAAGAAATATTGAACCTTATTTTTTGGTAACACCAAATTTAAGTGGTTTCCTCTATTTATTTTTACTTTGGCATAGATAATCACTTAGCAGTAGAGATGAGCGACTTTGTCTTTTTTAGGGTCGAGTCGGGTTTCATGAAACCCTACTTTCTCAAAAGACGAGTCGAACGAAATCGGCCGACTATCGGGAAAAGCCGATTGTCCGACTGAAACACGAAACCCAATGCAAGTCAATGGGGAAGCAAAGTCGGCAGGGAGTGGAGGACAGTAAACACACCTACAGTGCCCATTTAAAAGCCAACAACATCAATTCGTATTACTTAAAGGGAATCTGTCACCCTAAATTGGCGGGATATTTAAATGATGGCAGTCAGGTCAGATGGGCGGTGTTTTGGGTACTTGCCTTAACATGTTGTTCGCCGCTGTCTCCATTATTTCTGGGAATTGTAGTCGTTGCCCTCCATATAACGAGCCTGCGCATTGCAATCTGCAGGCAAAGCATACTGCGCGTGCGCAATTCAAGATTGCAATGCGCAGGAGCGTTATATGGAGGGCAACGACTACAATTCCCAGAAATAATGGAGACAGATGCGAAAAACATGTTAAGGCAAGTACCCAAAACACAGCCCATCTGACCTGACTGCCATCATTTAAATATCCCGCCAATTTAGGGTGACAGATTCTCTTTAAGCTTGACAACCTTAATTTTCTTTATAATAATAGTTACGCATTGAATACTGGGGGTTATTTGGCTAAAGTTGTGGGGGGGCAGGGCTGGTTCCAGGTTTTCGTGTGCCCCGGGCAAAAGAATCTCAGTGGGCCCCTTTAACACATACCATAATTCATCATGCTCCGATACAGCACAGAAATATAGGTATAGTACAATGACAAATACTTCACTTCTTACATGACATGAGTGATATCTATTATAAATTCTACAATAGCTCAAAAACCGGACAGTATATTCCTCCATACAGTATTATGGCCACCAAATAGTGAGCCATACAGAATAATGAGCCCCATATATTGCTCCATACAGAATAATTGGTCCCATATAATGTTCCATACAGTATATGATGAGCTCCACATAATTCTCCAGTATATGATGGTCCCCATATAATGTGCCATACAGTATAGGACGGTCCCCATAGAGTATAATGAGCTCCACATATTGCTCCATACAGTATAATGAGTCACAAATAAAGCTCCATACAGTATATGATGGGCCCCATATATTGCTCCATACAGAATGGGCTCCATATAATGCTCCATACAGAATAGGCCCCATATGTGCCCCATATGATGCTCCATACCCTATATGATGCCCCATAAATAATGAACCCCATATGATGCTCGAGTATTTGATGGGCCCCATGGATGATGCTCCAGTGTAGGATGGGCCCCGTAAATGCTGCTCCAGTGTCTGATGTGCCCCATTTAGAATGCTCCAGTATGTGATGGGCCCCATGGATGATGCGCCAGTGTATGATGGGCCAATATAATGCTCCATATATAATGGGCCCCATTTATAATACTCCAGTGTATAATGGGCCCCATAGGTGCTGCTCCAGTGTCTGATGTCCCCCATTTAGAATGGTCCAGTATATGATGGGCCCCATGGATGCTGCTCCAGTGTCTGATCTGCCCCATTTAGAATGCTCCAGTATATGATGGGCCCCAGAGATGATGCTCCAGTGTATGATGGGCCAATATAATGCTCCATATATAATGGGCCCCATTTATAATGCTCCAGTGTATAATGGGCACCATAGATGCTGCTCCAGTGTCTGATGTCCCCAATTTAGAATGCTCCAGTATATGATGGGCCCCATGGATGATGCTCCAGTGTATGATGTGCCAATATAATGCTCCATATATAATGGGCCCCATTTATAATGCTCCAGTGTATTCTGGGCCCCGTAAATGCTGCTCGAGTGTATGATGTCCCCCATTTAGAATGCTCCAGTATATGATGGGCCAAATGGATGATGCTTCAGTGTATGATGGGCCAATATAATGCTCCATATATAATGGGCCCCATTTATAATGCTCCAGTGTATAATGGGCCCCGTTGAATCTGCTCCAGTGTCTGATGTCCCAAATTTAGAATGGTCCAGTATATGATGGGCCCCATGGATGATGCTCCAGTGTATGATGGGCCAATATAATGCTCCATATATAATGGGCCCCATTTATAATGTTCCAGTGTATGATGGGCCCTGTAGATGCTGCTCCATTATTTGATGTCCCCCTTTTAGGATGCTCCAGTATATGATGGACCCCAGGGATGATGCTCCAGTGTATGATGGGCCAATATAATGCTCTATATGTAATGGGCCCCATTTATAATGCTCCAGTGTATAATGGGCCCCGTAGATGCTGCTCCAGTGTCTGATGTCCCCCATTTAGAATGGTCCAGTATATGATGGGCCAAATGGATGATGCTCCAGTGTATGATGGGCCCCATATATCATTCTCCAGTGTATAATGCTCCCCATATATTGCTCCAAAAAAAAATGAAATAACTCTCCTCCCTGGGCACTGCTCTACTCTGGACTCCTCAGCATCTCCATCTTCCAGCTCTCTGCACTTGGACTATTCAGGCAGAGGGCGTACAGACGTGACGTCTTCTCGCTCTCTGACCTGAATATCACTGTCAGGAAACGCGGAATACATCACAGCGGTGGAGCAGGGAGAGGTAAGTATTGCAAGTGCTGGGGCCCTGAGCAAGCAGGGGGGGCACTCGTTGGCGACTGCACTGGCACAGAGCCCCACATAGTACGCCGGTGTGTCTGACGGTGAGTGGGCCCCCCCACCGTCAGAGACCCTTTTGCGTACTGTGAGTGGCCCTGTGCCAGTGCCGTCGCCTACGAGTGGGCCCCCCACCTGCTCAGGGAACCGGCACTTGCGCGGGTGGCCAGGTGCTGACGCCGGCCCTGGGGGGGCAGGCCAGTTAGGGAGGTGGAAAAACTGGCATATGTTGAGGTGTAGGCTGGACGTTCAGCAGCTACAAATGGAGCAATTGGAGAAGTCGGAGGAACAGGAGGACAAAGCAAGTCATTTTGCTGGCAACCTATGTGTCATCAGGGGAAGGTGGTACAAAATCCTTTGAAACCCAGGCATGGTTCATTTTAATGAAGGTGAGATCATCTACATTTTGGGTCGACAGCTGGGTCCTTCTTTCTGTCAGGATTGATCCAGCAGCACTGAAGTCTCTTTCTGATAGCACACTACCAGAAGGGCAAGTGAGCTCCTGTAAGGCATATTGTGCCAATTCAGGCCAGGTATCCAGTTTACAGAACCAGTAGTCAAAGGGGAATGAACTGTGAGGGAGAACATCGATAGGAGAGGAGAGGTAATTTTGAACCATTGTTGACAACTGCTGTCTCCTGTCTGTTGCAATCGATTCAGTATTAACAGTCGTGTGAGCGGTACTTGAGAGATAAGTCCACAACATGGTCATGAAACCCCTGTCTCCAATGCCACTTCGGCTGTGTGCTCCACGAACACCTCTTCCATTTGGCCCACTATGGCTCGTGGTAGAACCTGCACCGCTGCTGTGTGCTGGGAATGCCTCTAACAAACGGTTTACAAGAGTTGCTTGTTTGTTCGCCAATATTAGCTCTAGGTTCTCCTGTGGCATGATGTTCTATAATTTGCCTTTATAGCGTGGATCGAGGATGCTGGCCAACCAATAGTCATCATCCTTCATCATTTTGGCAATGCCGGGGTCCCTTTTTAGGATCCGCAACACATAATCACACATGTGGGCCAATGTTCCAGGTGTCAATGATGCACTGCCAGTGGTGAGTGGAGGAGCACTTTCTGCCAAATCCACATCCCTCCAGTCATGCACAAACCCACCCTGTACCTGACCTTGGCAAGCCAACATTTTCGCTTGCCCCTGAGAAGCATCCTCCTCCCCAAAATAATCATCCCCTCCTCCTCCTCCTCCTCTTCTTCCTCCACCATGTCCAGGATAGTTCCCTGAGCAGACAATGGCTGACTGTCATCAAGGCTTCCTTCCTCCTACTCTTCCTCCTCTGCTGCAGACGCCTGATCCTTAATGTGCGTCAAAGTTTGCATGAGCAGACGCATAAGTGGGATGCTCATGCTTATGATGGCGGCGTCTGCGCTTACCAGCCGTGTGCATTCCTCAAAACACTGAAGGACTTTACAGAGGTCTTTCAGCTTTGACTTCTGCACACCCGACAACTCCATGTCTGCCCTCAAACTGCCTGCCCGTGTATCCTCCCACAAATGCATAACAGCCTGTCTCTGTTCGCACAGCCTCTCAACCATGTACATGGTGGAGTTCCACCTTGTTGCAATGTCTATGATTAGGCAGTGCTTAGGGAGGTGGAGCAATCGCTGCAGCCTCTACATACGACTAGAGTCTACGGGCGAGCGACGGATGTGCGAGCACAGTCTTCGCACCTTATGGAGCAGGGCTGTTAACTCCAGATAATTACTTAGGAAGCACTTCACCACGAGGTTCAAGGTGTGAACCAGGCAAGGTATGTGTCTGAGTTTTGCGATGGCTATGGCCGCCACAAAATTATGGCCGTTATCTCTGACTACCTTGCCTGGCTCAAGATGTAGACTGCCCAGCCATGACTAAGTTTCTCGCTGCAAGTAGTCGGCCAGTACCTCCGCAGTTTGTCTGTTGTCGCCCAAAGACATCATCTTTAAACAGCCTGCTGATGCTTACCACTAGCTGTTCGATAGTGGGACACCTCGAGTGCAACACTGGCAGCTGCGGATGCAGTGCTCGTGTGACTGTGCTCTGTCGATGAGCTTTCACTTCTGGAGGAGCAGGAGGGGGAGGGTCGAACGCCTACAGCCAACTGTTTCCTATACTGTGGGCTAGGCAGCACTG
Source organism: Oophaga sylvatica (assembly GCA_033576555.1). Taxonomy (NCBI): domain Eukaryota; kingdom Metazoa; phylum Chordata; class Amphibia; order Anura; family Dendrobatidae; genus Oophaga; species Oophaga sylvatica. Next base: position 4,979 of record JARQOD010006084.1, on the reverse strand, counting down.
TCCCACCGCCGCTGTCCCCTGTGTAGCCTGCATCCACCACATTAACCCAGTGCGCAGTGATGGACATGTAACAGCTCTGGCTATGCCTACTGGCCCATGCATCGGTTGTGAGGTGCACCTTTCCACTCACTGATTGTTTGAGTGCATGGACAATGCGGTCTTTCACATGCAGGTGGAGGGCAGGGATGGCTTTTCTAGAAAAGAAGTGCCGACTGAGTAGGTCATAGCGTGGGACAGCGTAGGCCATGAGCTCTTGGAACGCTGCGCTTTCAACCAAACGGAAGGGCATTATCTCTAATGAGATCAGTTTGGCAATTTTGGCGTTCAAAGCCAGTGTACGCGGATAAGAGGATGAGTACTTTCTTGTCCTACTCAGTGCCTGCTAGGGTGAGCTGGACTTGAGAGCTGTATATGGGGAAACTAGCGGTGAACATGATGGACTGAGAGGGGGTTGGTGATGTGATGGTGGTGGTGGTGGTGCTGATGGCCTAGATTCAGTCTTTCGTTGCAAAAACATTGTGATTCCCTGACAGCTTTGGCCTTGCGATGACACCTCATCATTTCTTGCTGGTGGTGTGCTAACAGGTGGGCTTACAGTGGGGGAAGCGATGGAGCATTGCAGGCTACCTTCAGTCGGAGCAGGTGCACATGTGCTACCTGACGTTTTGTAGTCCATCCACACTTGCAAGTGCATGGTCATTGAATGTCTAAGCATGCAACTGGTATTCAAATTTCGGAGATTTTTCCCTCGGCTAAAGGTCCTTCAGCACTTCTTACAGACCTCATCAATAGGATTTTGGTAAAGAAAGTGCCACACTGCACTCTTCCTGCTGTGGTATAAATTTTCAGGGCTTGCACGCTGTGCTAATTGGACTGTCTGGCCAAGCTGTCCTACAGCTCTTTTTGATTTTTTAACACGTTTTTGGACAGCTACGGGCCTGCCAGATAACCGCTGCTGCGATGTCGACGTCGGCTGCGGATCCTTCTCCTCTTATGAGCTATTCCCAGCGGCACCTTCTTCCCCCAATGGATGCCAATCTGGTCAACAACTGGGTCATCCATCACCTCCTCTTCAATTTCATCTGCACCTTCCTCTCTGTTACCGTGTAAGGTGGTATAGTATGTGGGGAGGGGCACCTGAGTTTCACCAGGGTCAGATTCTGGCTAAGTAGACTGCAAGGGTAATGTAGTGTCTCGACCACGCACCACAATTGTGGGTTTCCAGGGCAATGGGGTACTCAGAGCCGAGCCCGTAGAAGTCTATGGGGTTGTCACAGGTAGCGGTGGCTCGGTCTGTGGCCCTGGCGGTCAGGCGTATGTTGGGGGGGTATATTTACAGGGGATAGATTTATATACAGTTCGTGACGCCACCTGTAGTCTTCTGGTAATTTGTACCAGCGCTGCTGTAGACCTCTGAGGGGATGGTGAGGCAGCTAGATGTCGGGTCCCCTACAGGTGGGACTCTTCCCTCAGGTCGATGGTTATGGTGAGCTTGTGCAGGGATGCAATCAAATAACACAGTCTCACACATCAGCGTCTTTCCATACCTTTTACTTCAAGTTGTTCAGGCAGGTCCCAGGGAGGCTGATCCAATGGAGGATGTGTTTCGAGGTAGCAGCTGGACAAGTTAGGGGCCTCCTTTACGTTCACAATGATGAGTCCAACCAGCATAAAGCGTAGTTCCCTCTATAAACTCCAGCTATTACAAAGCTGTACTGCCCGGTCAGTTTTGTGGTCGGAGCCTTCCTGTGAGAGAGCTGAGTTCCTATTCTTGCTGATCAGGCTCAAGGTTCTCACTCCCCCTGACCCCAGTTACGTACCGACACTCCAGGGGCTGCTTGCTGTTACCTAAGGTCCAGTAAGCCTCTGGTTTTTCTAACACTATGCGTGAAGCTATAGTGATGCTTCGGTCCCCAGTGACCGGTGACAATGTGCAGGACTTCTCCAATCCTATAGCACTCAGAATTCCTACCACTGTGCCTTTCGCCTTGTCCGCGCTTGTAGCATAAGCATTTCTCACTTCAAAGGTTATATAGGTCAATCTCTTTCTTAACTTCCTTCTTGAGCTTGTTGACAGAATCTCAGTAATCCTCTAGGCAGGAGCACGTCTCTGAACCTTCACTGTCCTTGGGACAGGAGACTGAAGTATCTGCAAATCACTCCTCTCTCTCAATAGGTGTCTCAGTCTGTCTGCCAGTGGGGCACAATTCTGACCAGGCTGAGGTGATCTTGCTTCCCTCTACTGGCCTCCACTTCTCTGAACTGCACACAGACCCAGGCTGGACTACTTCCTCCCTCCACGTCCAGGCTAGACTGCCGACTGCACTGAATCACTGCACTGAAAAGACTGAACTGAAAATCACTCGAACACTCCCTGAAGAATGGCTAAATACCCTAAGGGCGTGTCTAAGTGCGTGTTGAAATGAATGTTCATTGAGCATTGAACTGCTATCTCTCCACACATCCTCCAGGGTACTGCGTGTGCCTTCACACCAGGGCTACACATTCCCCCATGGTAAAAGACAGCACTCCCGGGCTGTAAAATACAAAGAGACAATTTTTGTTTATGCATTAAACATTAACATTAACTCGTCCCATCCGGGAGGTAAGGATTTCTTGAACGTTGCAAACAAAACATTAAATATAGAAAAATACAAAATATTAAATAGACATGTTCATATAATAAACGGCAAGATTCTTGTGAAGGACCCGCACAAAACCTTCAACGTGGGTCCTGGGTGGGCTGCAGGACATATGAATGCAAACCTCACTCAGTGCCACACCACACGGGTTTTATTATTCAGAGGTAGTTGTGGTGGTTTTATGTAAAACCAAGATAATGCACAAGGTGCAACTATATACAAAATCAGTTCTTGGGCCGGCTCAGTCCTCAGCCTCGAAGTCCATTATGAAAAAGACACATATTTATATCACATCACAATAAAGTGCAAAAACTTTTTATCTCCTTACCCAGCCGGGCATTCTACTTTTGGGCAATATATATAAACATTATATACTCATATCAACAGTGTAAACTATTTTCACTTATATAAAAACTTATATACATCTTCTCAGCTGCGGTAAACCCTGTCTGTGTCCTACCGTTCTTCACATTTCTTTGTTAACTTCGGTTACACTTTCCATCCCGGGGACCTGGAACAATGCGATGGTCCCTAGATCCCATGACTAACAAGTCGTGAGCTGCTATCAGAGTCTGGGTCGCAACAGTCCTCGTACGAACCTCTAGGGGCGCAACGGGTGCTTTCGCTTTATGAGACGCTGTTTGCGTTACTGTAATGGCCACTTGCTCTCGCGATGCAGAAATAGTCGCTGTGCGCGATGTCGTGTAAACTGCTGATTGCGATGTGGAATGGATCGCAGGTTGCGATGCAACAGACAAGATAATGAAGAGTATGCAGATGTTGCTTCCATTTGCGAGGAGCCTGCAGGGGGCGATGCTGGGGCACGGCCTGGTGCTGTTTGAGCTGGAGACGGGGACGCTGCAGTAGTGGTGACGTTACCTGCGTCGGGGACGGGGTTACGGACGATTGTGACATTAAGGGCATACCATCCCTTCATACCCCAGTGTCGTGTATAGGTGACAATGTCTCCATTAATTAGGTCCCTCCCGGGATGGCCTTGCGGTAGGTGGGATTCTACATCACGTCTGCTGACAAAGACCCCTGGGTAGAGGCCCGGTTCTCTTATGAAGCCCCAGCCCTTCCGGAGCTGGAACTCTGTCACACACCCTGTTCCCTCAGAGTACCTTTTTCTCTACGGACACTTTCCTTGTCCGCGATCAGCTCTGCATGCTGCCGCTGTCGGTTGCGCTGAGCCTCCTGTTCTTCCTCCTGCCGGCGTCGCTGTTCCTCTTCGCGACGCTGCCACTCACATTCCCACTGGGCGGTGTAGGCGACGTCATCCAGGCGCGCCATCTCGTCCCAGTCCACGTCTGGTAATGACGGACAGGACCCCTCCGGTGTCCCTGCCGGGGATCGATCATCTGCTGCGGCCTCCTGGCCGGGCGGGCGTTCCGGAACTGGCGGTACCTCCTCAACCTCCTTCGCCTCCACCGCTTCCTCGGTGGTATCAGGATCGGTACTTTTGGGGATAGCCTCCGGTTGCTCCTTAGCCTTGGGCAGCAGAAGTTTTGGTAACTCCAGTCGTGGGGGGTCGTCGAGAGGAGAGAACACCGCGTCCCACAGCCGCCGCTGCATCAGGGTACGCCGGCGTCTCTCAATCTCCTCAAATCCAGGTTGGTACTGGACCATCTCTTTCAGTCGTGCATTCTCCTCTTTAATTTCCAGCAATGCTTGCTGCAGGTGCAGGACCACCGATGGTTCCGGTTCCAGTGGCAGCTTGGCTGGGGCACGGGGCCTGCCTTCCTCCGCTTCCCTGCTCGGCTGCACACGTCCTGCTTCCATGATGTTCCAGAACCGTCTCTCTTCTTCTTCCAGAGACGTCCGGTCTCTTCCGTGGAGGCGGGGTTTGCGTCTCCTCCTCTTCGCAGGGAAGGTGAAGAGGAGGCGGACCTCCTTTGCTGTAGGGCAGGATCGCATATTGTAATAGCACTTTGAGAGGGCAGGCATTTTCTTCGCGCCACAGGGGGGCACACGCCCACGAAGGTACGCCCACCTTCTTCTCCAGCGCCTGAGGGCGCGAATATGGCGACAAAGATGGCGATTTTTGGCGCCAAAAGTGCAAACAGTCCTTTTTCACAAAAACAACTCCATAGGCACACAGGGCTCGCAATTTTGCGAGTTTCGCATCCTGTTCGTGACGCCAATTTGTCTCAACCACGCACCACAATTGTGGGTTTCCAGGGCAATGGGGTACTCAGAGCCGAGCCCGTAGAAGTCTATGGGGTTGTCACAGGTAGCGGTGGCTCGGTCTGTGGCCCTGGCGGTCAGGCGTATGTTGGGGGGGTATATTTACAGGGGATAGATTTATATACAGTTCGTGACGCCACCTGTAGTCTT
>JARQOD010006083.1:0-44695 GCA_033576555.1 Oophaga sylvatica | reverse complement strand
TTGAATGTTCAATACTGTTTGTAACCACCAGAGGGAGCTTCTGCTCAGAATTCATTTCCAAAACATTCACAACAGTACCCCCCTCTTGAGGAGGGGTCACCGAACCTTCATTTGTGCAACCAGGTCGGTCAGGATGAGCTCGGTGATAGGCACGGATCAGTCTCCTAGCATGGATGTCCGAAGCAAACACCCAATAATTGTCCTCCTGACCATAACCTCTCCACTTAACCAAATACTGGAGTTTCCGTCTAGAAAAACGAGAATCCAATATTTTCTCAACCAGATACTCCAGATTGCCCTCAACCAAAACAGGGTCAGGAGGCACAGCCATAGGAACCACTGGCTCGACAAACTTCTTCAATAAGGACTTGTGGAATACGTTATGGATCTTAAATGTCCCTGGAAGAAGTAAACGAAAGGAAACAGGAGTAAGAATCTCCATGATCTTATAAGGTCCAATGAACCTAGGCTTAAACTTAGGAGATGCAACTCTCATAGGGATATTTCTTGAGGACAACCAGACCAAGTCCCCTACTTTAAACCGAGGACCATCAGTCCTATGCCGGTTGGCAAACCGCTGGGCCCTCTCCTGAGAGAGGGACAACCTCTCCACTACCTGGTCCCAAATCTGTTGCATACGCTCCACAACAGAGTCTACACCCGGACAGACAGAAGCCTCCGTCTGTCCCGAAGAAAATCGAGGGTGAAACCCAAAATTGCAGAAAAATGGAGACATCAAAGTGGCAGAGCTAGCCCTATTATTAAGAGTAAACTCAGCCAAAGGCAAAAAAGAGACCCAGTCATCTTGATCAGCAGACACAAAGCATCTCAGATAAGTCTCCAATGTCTGGTTTGTTCTCTCAGTTTGTCCATTGGTCTGAGGATGAAAAGCAGAGGAGAAAGACAATTGAACACCAAGTTAAGAACAAAAAGTCCTCCAAAATCTGGAAACAAACTGGACTCCTCTGTCAGACACAATGTTTTCAGGAATGCCGTGTAACCGAACCACGTGCTGAAGGAACAAAGGCACCAATTCGGAGGAGGAAGGCAACTTAGGTAATGGCACAAGATGTATCATCTTGGAAAACCTATCACAAATCACCCAGATAATGGTCATTCTCTGAGAAACAGGGAGGTCGGAAATAAAATCCATAGAGATATGGGTCCATGGTCTCTTGGGCACAGGCAATGGCAACAACAAACCACTAGAGCGAGAGCAAGGCTTGGAGCGAGAGCAAGTCCCACAGTACTGCACAAACTCCTGATGTCACGAGACAAAGTAGGCCACCAAAAGGACCGACTCACCAAGTCTCTGGTACCAAAAATTCCGGGATAACCGGCCAACGCGGTCTCAGACATCACACTCTTTTTCCACCGGTCTGGGACAAACAATTTCCCAATAGGGCAGCGCTCGGGTTTATCCTCCTGACACCCTTCCAGAGCCAGTCTCAAATTGGGCGAGATAGCGGAAAGAACTACACCCTCTTTCAAAATAACAGCAGGATCAGATAACTCATGAGAGTCCGCAAGGAAACTCCTCGAGAGGGCATCCGCCTTAACATTCTTAGTGCCAGGAAGAAAGGAAACCACAAAATTAAAACTTGTGAAAAACAAGGCCCACCTGGCCTGTCTAGGATTAAGTCGCTTGGCTGATTCCAGATAAACCAGATTCTTATGGTCCGTGAGGACCACCACCTGATGTTTGGCTCCCTCTAGCCAATGTCTCCACTCTTCAAAAGCCCACTTCATGGCCAATAACTCCCGATTACCCACGTCATAATTACGTTCAGTTGGAGAAAATTTTCGAGAGAAAAAGGCACAAGGGTTACTTTTAGAGGTCTCTGGATCTCTTTGGGACAAAATGGCACCTGCCCCAATTTCAGAGGCATCAACCTCCACCTGAAATGGCAGAGAAACATCAGGCTGCCGTAGAACAGGAGCAGAAGTGAATCTCTGCTTAAGTTCCTGAAACGCGGAGACTGCCTCAGGAGGCCAACTCACCACATCAGAACCCTTTTTGGTCAAATCAGTCAATGGTTTAACAATAACAGAGAAATTACCAATAAATTTACGATAAAAATTGGCAAAACCAAAGAATCTCTGAAGAGCCTTTAATGAAGTAGGTTGGACCCAATCACAGATGGCCTGAACCTTGACCGGGTCCATTTCAATAACAGATGGAGACAAAATGAATCCCAGAAATGAGATCCTCTGTACGCCAAAAAGACACTTTGATCCCTTCACATACAGAGCATTCTCTCTCAAAATCTGGAACACAGTCCGAACATGTTTCACATGAGAGTCCCAGTCATTGGAAAAAATCAAGATATCATCCAAATAAACAATCAGAAATTTATCCACAAAATCCCTGAAAATGTCATTCATGAAGGACTGGAAGACGGAAGGAGCATTAGTGAGCCCAAAGGGCATCACAAGGTACTCAAAATGCCCCTCTGGGGTATTAAACGCCGTCTTCCATTCATCCCCGTGCTTAATGCGAATAAGGTTATACGCCCCCCTGAGGTCAAGCTTGGTAAACCAAGTAGCACTTTTCACCCTGGAAAACAGGTCAGAAATCAAGGGTAATGGATATTGATATTTCACAGTGATCTTGTTCAAGAGACGATAATCAATACACGGCCTTAATGAACCATCCTTATTGGCCACAAAGAAAAAACCGGCACCCAAGGGTGAAGAGGATGGTCTGATATGACCCTTCTCCAATGACTCCTTGATATAAGACCGCATAGCGTCATGTTCAGGTACAGACAAGTTAAAAAGGCGACCTTTAGGTAATTTACTACCAGGCACTAATTCAATAGCGCAGTCATAGCTCCTATGGGGGGGCAAGGATGCAGATTTACTTTTGCTAAACACATCAGAAAAATCAGTCAAAAAGTCAGGAACTTCCTGAGACTGGGGAGAGGCAAAAAAAACAGGAGTGTTGGCATTAACACTAGTGTTGAGCGATACTGCTCGATATTTAAAAATATCGGATCGGAATGGTATCGCCGATATCACTAAATATCAGCGATATCCGATTCCGATACCGGAAGTCCCATGTAAGTCTATGGGAACAAAATATCGCAACTAAAAAAAACCTTTATTTCCTTGTAAACACTAAATATACACACATAGAATACATATATATATATATATATACATGTCATTGTGACATATATATATATACTTATATGTATAGTTTATACACTTCTACATAGTAAAATATCCTCTGATTCAATTGCCGGGTAAAGCCGGCTTCTGTGAAAAGACAGAAGCACCCGACATGAAATGACACTTGGTGTACATAGGGTTAACCATGTCTTTTCATGTCGTTTGCAATCTGATTTGCACAAGCAATTACATCAGTCTATGTGTGCAAAATTTCACACCTGTAGGGGTTAATTAAAGGTGTAAATTCGTTGTAAAAAAAACGGACTTTTTTGCTACGAATTTACACCTTTAATTAACCCCTACAGGTGTGAAATTTTGCACACATAGACTGATGTAATTGTTTGTGCAAATCAGATAGCAAAGGACATGAAAAGACATGGTTAACCCTATGTACACCAAGTGTCATTTCATGTCGGGTTCTGCATTTTCACAAAAGCCGTCAATTGACTTAGCGGCTATTATACTATGTAGAAGTGTATGAACTATAAATATAAATATATATATATGTGTCACAAATTCAATGACATGTATATATATATATATATATATATATATATATATATATATATATATGAGGTGTAAAATTGTTTAAAAAAAATGCGTGGGCTCCCGCCCTATTTTCGCAACCAGACAGACAAAGCCAGCGAATGGGGACAGATAATAATAGCCCAGAGAGGGACCATTATTTTTGGCCCCCCCTGGCTACTAACATCTGCCCCCAGACACCCCAGAAAAGACAAATCTATAATTAGATTCGCCCTTTCTGGCACTTTGCCCGTCTATTCCCATTGCCCTGTAGCGGTGGCGAATGGGTTAATATGGGGTTAAAGCCACATTGCAATTGAAAGGTGACCTTAAGCCAGGTTAATAATTGAGAGCTGTCTATTAGACAACTATCAATTATTAATCCTATTGCATGAAATAAAAATAAAACACACACACTTTAATTAAAAATCATTTTAATGAAATAAAGACACATGTTTTTGACCATCTTTTATTTGACTGCAAAAATCATTTCCTGTAATAAAAATAAAATAAAAAAGCAAAATTATTCTTACCTATCCCATGCACAGTCAGGTCCCATGGTGTAATCCTTCAGAAAGGGTTAATGTTTACTGCAGGGACCACAGCTAATGCTGCAAGCCTCACAGTAAACCACCAAAGTGAATGAGTTCCTCTCCTGGCTGACAGGGAGGAAGTGGAAAGCTTAATTGATTGCTTTCCACTTTCACTTCAGGTCAGCCAGGGACACAATCAGTGACATCAGAGGGAACTGATTAACAAAAATAGGGGATCCCTCGAAAAAAATTGGCGTGGGGTCCCCCTATTTTTGTTAACCAGCCAGATGAAGCAGACCGCTGAGGCCTGGATTTTCAGGCTGGTAAGGATCCAATATCCATGGACCTTGCAAGCCTGATAATACCAGGCCACAGCAGTCTGCTTAGATTGGCTGGTTAACAAAAATAGGGGATCCCCTCGAAAAAAAAAACGGCGTAGGGGTCCCCCTATTTTTGTTAACCAGCCAAGTAAAATGCAGACTGCTGCGGCCTGGTATTAAAAGACTGTCAAGGCCCATGGATTTTGGCCCTCAACAGCCTGATAATACCAGGCTACAGCAGCCCCACATTTGGCGCATCAAAAGATGTGCCAATTGTGGCACTTTACCCGGCTATTCCCACTGCCCTGTAGCGGTGGCAAGTGGGGTAATAAGGGGTTAATGTCACCGTTGATTGCACGGTGACAATAACCCGGTTAATAATGGAGAGGTGTCAATAAGACACCGATCCATTATTAATCCCAAAGTTATTAAATGTATAAAAAAAAGACAAAGCAAGAAAAAAGTCTTTTAATGAAATAAAAGAGACAACACAGTTTTCATTAATTTTATTATACACTCATTCCTGCGACGCCATCGATCTCCTGTAAAAAAAAAAAAAAACAAACCAACAGTATACCACCTGTCCGACGCAGTCCATAGTAACGACAGTCCCACGACGATCCAGCTCTGCTACATCGCAATGACAGGCAGAGCCTGTCATCGCGACGCAGCACAGCTGATTACCTGCTTCCCCGGCGGTGACGTCATCGGACTGACTGCTTTACGGCCGGGATTACCCAGCAGTCACTGCAGTTATCGCGAGAGAAACTGCATGTGACCGCCGGGGAAAGATGATGGCGGCCATGAAGCAGTCCAGCCCGTGACCGCCGGAGATCTTCTGCCAGATAAGTGCCGCTGACTCCTGACAGACCCGACCGACGGACACTGACAGTGACAGTGACAATCCCGATTCCGGTATCCGATATGACGAAAATATCGGTACTCGGAATCGAAAGCCCGATACAGCTAATATCGGCCGATACCCGATATTTGCAGTATCGTATCGCTCAACACTAATTAACACATTGGCAGCCCCAACTGGTCACAGACACAGATCTCCAATCCAAAACAGGATTATGAGACTATAACCAAGGGAAACCTAGTACAATAATGTCATGCAGATTATACAGTACCAAAAATTTGCAACTCTCCTGATGATCAGGTTCAACCCTCATTATCACCTGAGTAGAAAACTAGCGTTTATTCTCCGCCAAAGGGGTAGAATCAATCCCCAGTAGGGGAATAGACTTCCGTAGGGGTATCAAGGGAAACCCACAACGTTTGGCAAAATCAAAATCCATCAGGTTAATAGCTGCTCACGAATCAACAAAAGCCTGAGTAGAAAATGTGGACAGGGAGCAAATCAGGGTAACAGTCAACAGAAATTTAGTCTGAACACTACCCAAGACAACTGAGCGTGCAAAACGTCTTCCCCGCTTAGGGCAGACAGAAATAGCATGAGAGGCGTCACCACAACAAAAAACATAACCCATTGCGTTTTCGAAACTCATGACGCTGTGCCCCAGAAGCCACTCTATCACACTGCATGGGTTCAGAAGCTGGCTCACAAGGCAACTCTATTCCACGCATACCTCTACGCTCACGCAAACGTCTATCAATTTGAATCGTTAATGACATAGAATCATTGAGACCAGAGGGAGCAGGGAAATCCACCATAACATCTTTTACATTCTCTGACAGCCCCTTCCGAAAAAGGGCTGCCAAAGCATCATCATTCCATTTGGTTAGGACTGCCCATTTTCGGAATTTCTGACAGTATAACTCAGCGTCCTCAAGCCCCTGATTTAATGCCAACAAGGTTCTTTCAGCTTGATCAGTGACATTAGGCTCATCGTACAATAACCCCAGTGCCAGAAAAAATGCATCAACATCACTCAAAACAGGATCTCCCCAGGTGTCAGGGAAAAAGCCCAATCCTGAGGATCGCCGCGCAGGAGAGAGATGACAATTTGAACCTGTTGTGCTGCGTTCCCTGAGGACTTAGGTTTTAAGGCAAAAAACAACTTACAGTTATTTTTGAAATTCAGAAATTTGGCCCGATCTCCCAATAACAAATCTGGCATGGGAATCCTAGGTTCCACAACCGGCAACCCAGGAAGATAGACAGCAATACTCCGAACCTCAGTGGCAAGCTGATCCACACGGCCAGACAGCTGTGCAAGCTCCATTGAGAAAAAAAATCCTCCTCAGCACCCAGAGAAAAAGAGGGAAAAAATGCAAGAAACAGAAAAAAAAAATCTCTGACAACTCTGACAACTTTTTTCTTTCCACACTATTTTTCCCTTCTGTGAGTACCATACAATTTTCAGTTTGGCCGGTGATACTGTTATGTTTTGGTAGCTGAGGAGAGCAGGCAAAAACGGCAATACACCAGAGAGGTTGGAATCTATTGGATTGCAGTACCCTGACTAACCACCACAACTAAAGGCAGCCGTGGAGCGTTCCTACGTTGGTCCTAGACGCCTCGTCACAGCCTGAGAGATTAACTACACCTAAAGATAGAAAGAGGAAAGCTATCTGCCCTGGAGCAGATCCCCAAAGAACATAGGAAGCCCCCAAACATGTAATGGCGGTTAGACAAGAGGAAATACAGACACAGACAGAAAATAGTATGAGCAAACGCTGGGGCCCAATCTGCCTAGACAGAAAAGGATAGAAAGGATACTCACTGCAATCCAAAAAAACCCTAAAAAATGCCAACGCTACTGATTGCAAAAACACCTGAGATCACACGACCTCTACCACCTAAATCAGTTCTCTGGTGTAACAAAACTAAGCTGCAGCCACTGAAAAAACTGGAAAAGGCAAATGAACAAATAACAGTGGCCCAGCGGAACTGAGAGGAGCCCAAGCCCCCTGGTGGGGAACCTGGCTATCCTCACAGAAATGCAGAGAAATATGCAAATGGTAAGCACAAAAACAAAAACAGAAAATATCTTATCTGAAAGCAGAAGAAGAGGCAATACTCAGCAAGCTTCCAAGTGAACCAGGAACCACAGTTGAGACAAGAACACTTGATCATCGGCAACCATGATGGGAGGGAACCTCCCTTATATCAAGCCACTCTGTGACTCCTGATTGCCAATCCTCATTGAATGGTTCAGTACTGTTTGTAACCACCAGAGGGAGCTTCTGCTCAGAATTCATTTCCAAAACATTCACAACAGTAATGGATGTATGATGGCATGCTTAAATGAAGAGGGAAAGATACTGAAAGAGATAGAGAGGTTGAATATTTTTGTTAGGTGAGTGGTGAAAGCAGGGGAAAGGGACTGGAGGAGATGTGAGGGAATAGGGTCACTGGCACAAGTAGCAGGGCGAGAAAATGCAAGGAGCCTGATCACTTCTTCTGTGACTGCTTCAAAATCAGAGAGTGGGCTAGATGCAGTGGGGAAGGAAGGACAGTACATGGTATGAGGGGATTGGGAGAAATTTCCTGTCGGATATGGTCAATTTTTTCTTTGAAGCAATTGGCCAGATCGTCCGTGGTTGGGGCCTGCACTCTTGGGTTGAGTAGAGAATGAAAAGTGTCAAAGAGACGTTTAGGGTTATTGGATAGTGGGGTGATGAGGGTGTTGAAATAGGTTTGTTTGAAGAGGTGAAGTGCAGTGTTGTATGTTTTAAGCATAAACTTATAATGGATGAAATCTTCGGGTAGATTGGATTTTCTCCACAGGCGTTCGGCACACCTGCAGCACCACTGTAGGAAATGTGTTTGCAGCGTGTGCAGATTTGTCGCCGTCTGTGCAGAGTTGTTCTATGTATAGAAGGTGCAGCTTCATCCAGGGCACTTTGCAGTGTTTCATTATAATGCTTTAGTGAAGAATCAGGATGTGAGAGGGAGGATATAGGGGCCAATGATGACTGCAAGTCCTTCAAAAGTTTCTGGGTGTTAATGGCCTGTATATTTCTATAAGTATGGAAAGTGGGGGCGACCTGAGCGGGATGGCAGTTCTTGATAGAGAATGAAAGAAGATTGTGGTCAGAGAGCGGAATTGTCACGGAGTGACTGTCACGGTGTGACACAACTTAACGGATTGTCGGTCAGCTAACGGCACAACACACAACGCGGATGGAATAAGGAGGAGGAAGGCCATACCAATAGGGAATGAGGGATGGTCACCACCTGCTCTCAAACCTGAGCCTGTCCCTGCACTCCCTTAATGCCCTATGCAGGTCCTTTCCCTTGCAACCGTCAGGATACCTCATTACTAGTTGTCCCCTATTACTACCCTGGCTAGTGCACTGGCTGGCAAGAAGCACTAGCCTCACCTCTGCAGTCAGCTGATGCATCAGGTGACCTTATAAAGGATGGTGGGAGTGGTCACTGCCCACGTCAGCTGACCCAGCAGCAATGCAATTACACCAGTTTGCCAGCGGGGAAAAACTGACATTTAACCCCGCTGGCCTGAAAGGAAAAAAGGTTTAACTCAATGGAACCAGATCTGCCACAAATCCAAAAATGAATTGTGACAGTACCCCCCTTTCAATGAGGGGCTTCCGGATCCTCAACATCGAACCTCACCAGAAAATGACATACGGCGAGGACGCCACAATCCACCAGAGTTCACCTCTGCAGTCACCTGACCCTCAGGTTTATGGAGAATGCAGCTCGATGGAGGTGATAACGTAGGCCTTGGAGGTGCCACAAATCTCCAGAGCACTGACCTGTGGAATGTGTTGGGTACGTGCATTACTAAGGGTAACTCCATCTGGAAAGTCCCCTGGCCAAGAATGGCTGACACCCATGGGCGTACCCAGGATCAAAACTAGGTGGGGGCAAGCCAGTGTCGCATCTTATACACGTTACATCATATACACTGTACATTATCCTGCATATTAGGTATGGAGCATTAGAACTGTTGTATATTGTATAATACAGCAGTGTATGTGACACTACGCTGTATATACCATATATTATACATGGCAGTCGCGCTCATGTCAGGAGCGGTACCAGCAAGTCCGAGGATTGCAGTGCGATCCTCGCATGAGTTATACGGCCGTCTGTCTATGCCCTTGTTATAATAATACTGAAATATTAATCTATTATTAAAGTATTAAGGAGCTCACAAGTAAAAAAAAGCCCCCTACCTCCCCTGTCCCCCACCCACACCCCAACAGCCCATTGTCTCACATGCACCCCTTAGTGTTCTGTCCCACTGACCCCACAATACCCCCATCCTCTCACATGCACCCCTCAGTGCTCTGTTGCCCCTCCCCACTTCAGCCCCCACAATACCCCCATCCTCTCACAGTAAACCCCCAGTGCCCTAGCCCCACAATACCCCATCCTCTTACATTCAACCCCAGTGACCTGTCTACCCTCCCTCACAGTGCCCCATCCTCTCACATCAACCCCTGTGCGCCAGCCCCCACAATATCCCCATCCTCTCACATTCACCAGCCAGTGCCCTGTATCCCCTCCCCACAATACCCCATCCTCTCACTCTCTGTGCCCTGTTGCCCCTCCCCCACTTCAGCCCCCACAATACCCCCATCCTCTCACATTAACCCCCCAGTGCCCTAGCCCCCACAATACCCCATCCTCTCACATTAACCCCCCCAGTGCCCTAGCCCCACAATACCCCATCCTCTCACATTAACCCCCCCAGTGCCCTAGCCCCCACAATACCCCATACTCTTACATTCACCCCAGTGCCCTGTACCCCTCACCCACAATACCCCCATCCTCTCACATTAACCCCCCCAGTGCCCTAGCCCCACAATACCCCCATCCTCTTAGATTCACCCCAGTGCCCTTTACCCCTCCCCCACAATACCCCCATCCTCTCACATTAACCCCCCCAGTGCCCTAGCCCCCACAATACCCCATCCTCTTACATTAATCCCAGTGCCCTGTACCCCTCCCCCACAATACCCCCATCCTCTCACATTAACCCCCCAGTGCCCTAGCCCCCACAATACCCCATCCTTACATTCACCCCCCGTGCCCTGTACCCCTCCCCCACAATACCCCCATCCTCTCACATTCCCCCACAGTGACCATGACATGCCTGAGCAGAATGAATTTAATAAATTCCATCCCCTCTTACCATGAAGCTTGCAGGCAGTGGCTGAGGCAGGAGCAGGAAGAGTCCAGTGTCTGCACACAGAGGGCACTAGGACCCAGTGTGGCTGAGAGGACCAGAGCCTGCACAACAGAAAGTGAAACTACAGCTGCTGCGGCCAGGAAGGAAGGAAGGAGCTCCTCTGATGAGACAGCAGCTCCGTGCACTGTGAGCACACAGTGGCAGAGGGAGCCGGCATTGTGCTGCTCTCTCCGCTCTCTTTCAATGTGTGCCCCTGCTTCTAGGGGGGGGCACCTGCCCCCCCCTGCCCCATGGTGGGTACGCCCATGCTGACACCTGATACGGCCCGATCACCCTAGAACTCTAGGTCCCAGTAGCACACTTCCACTTGATGTTTTTGGTGGACACCCACACGTACTCATTCACACACAGGTCCGAACCTGAATGTTTATTACCACGCATGCGTTTGCCACAAGATTGTGAACTCTTTGAAGAACTGACAACAGAGGCGGCGTCCCCCTGTGTCACCACACTCACACCCCCACTATGCACAGAGGGAACCACCACCCTCCCCTGACTCCTTCTCCTAAGAGGACTTCGACACTCAGGGTTAACTTGTGGTGAGGGTTAAGTCTTGCCCCCACTCCCTGGCAGCACCTCTGCTGCCCCCACCGGAGAAGAAGGGGTAGGTTGTAGAAGGACGGCAGAGATTTTAGCTCCCGGGCAGCAGTCATTACACGACAGGTCCCAGCTGACTACATCCCTGGACTGTCAATCTATGACCGGGTTATGTGTTTTCAACCAAGGGAGGCCTAAAACGATGGGAGTTGGCATTTCCCCCTAGAAGTAGCACGACAGGGACTCTTCATGTCGAGTCCCTATACACAGGTGTAAATTATCTACGACTTGGGTCACTCTCCCCTGGCTGAGTGGGACAGAGTCAATGGCTTGTATGCTTAGAGGTCTCGCTAGCGCCCTACTCATCAGGTCATGGGTCTGGACAAAGTGAACATCCACCAAATTGACTCCTGCTCCACTGTCCACATGCACCGGTATAGTCTCAGTCACCCTGCCTACCACCACTTCAGCAGGGATGGTGCACTCAGACAAGAAGATGGAGGAAATATACACACCCTGATCGCCTCCCTCCACATGACCAGGGGGACGCAGCTTTTTAGATGGTGCAGGTATTTTGGCATGAGCTGGGCAGACATTGATAAAATGACCAGTCTGCCCACAGTAAAAACATGCCCCCACACCACGGCAAACCGCAGGCAACTCCGTTTGAGAAGCAACTCCTCGCACCTGCATTGGTTCGTCCGTCAGCACCGGTGTATCCTCCTCCCTAGCAAGGACAACAGGGGGCAGATTTGGTGAATGCCTCTCCCTGAGGCGTCTATCCACTTGGATAGCAAGGGACATGGCGGTCTCCAACGACTTGGGAGCAGTATACTGCACCAGAGTATCCTGCAACCTAGGAGACAGACTCTGACAAAAATGGCTCCTAAGGGCAGTGTCATTCCACTGCGTGTCAGTGGCCCATCTCCTAAACTCTGAGCTGGCCGGCCCCTCTGCTTGATTTTCTGGAGATGAGACTCAGTCAAGGAGACGCCATCAGGATCCCCATACATCAGCGCCAAGGCTGCAAAAAACTCGTCCACTGACCGTAGAGATGGTGACTCGGTCAGCAGGGAGAAGGCCAGGATTGAGGGTCACCCTTAAGAAGGGAGACTATGTTTCCCACCCCTTGTTCCTCACTCCCTGATGAACGAGGGAGGAGCCTGAAGTACAACTTGCAGGCTTCCTTAAACACCAGAAACTTATCTCTCCCTCCAGAAAACCGGTCAGGGAGATATATTTTGGGTTCCAGTAGAGCCTGCAACAGTGTGTTTGTATGTATGTATATACAGTACAGACCAAAAGTTTGGACACACCTTCTCATTCAAAGATTTTTCTGTATTTTCATCACAATGAAAATTGTAGAATCACACTGAAGGCATCAAAACTATGAATTAACACATGTGGAATTATACATTACTAGTGTTGAGCGATATGATAATGCAAATATCGGCTATCGGCCGATATTAGCTCTATCGGCCTTTCGATAATTCGTTTCGATATTTTCGTCTTATCGAATACCGTAATCGGAAGTTCCCATAATTCTTTGCGAGGCAATGTGATTTTAGTCAGCCAATGAGGAATCCTAAGAAGTGTGGGCACATCCTGTACTGCTGCGGTCATGTTAACTAATGGCATGGCTGTGATTGGATGCTGAAATGATGTCAGAATGCACTATAAAAGGCGCCGCCGCCATTTTAGCGTCACTGTGCTGTGAATTCAGTAAGGGACAGAACGCTACTGTGCTGACTCTGAGGGACAGTTAGAGATTGCGATTTAGTGTACTGTGCTGTAGGCAGGCTAGCACCAACCGCTGTGTAAAGCTTCCTTTTGCCTGCAGTGTTGTTTTCACAGCTCTGCAAGGTGTGTGTGAGTGCAGGTGACGCTGCAGTTTGCTCTGTATGCAACGCTGTCTGTAGGCATCTGCACGTGTCACTCACAGACTTTTTTTTTCTTCAGTGTATAAAAGGCGCCGCCGCCATTTTAGCGACACTGTGCTGTGAATTCAGTAAGGGACAGAACGCTACTGTGCTGACTCTGAGGGACAGTTAGAGATTGCGATTTAGTGTACTGTGCTGTAGGCAGGCTAGCACCAACCGCTGTGTAAAGCTTCCTTTTGCCTGCAGTGTTGTTTTAACAGCTCTGCAAGGTGTGTGTGAGTGCAGGTGACGCTGCAGTTTGCTCTGTATGCAACGCTGTCTGTAGGCATCTGCACATGTCACTCACAGACTTTTTTTTTTCTTCAGTGTATAAAAGGCGCCGCCGCCATTTTAGCGACACTGTGCTGTGAATTCAGTAAGGGACAGAACGCTACTGTGCTGACTCTGAGGGACAGTTAGAGATTGCGATTTAGTGTACTGTGCTGTAGGCAGGCTAGCACCAACCGCTGTGTAAAGCTTCCTTTTGCCTGCAGTGTTGTTTTAACAGCTCTGCAAGGTGTGTGTGAGTGCAGGTGATGCTGCAGTTTGCTCTGCATGCAACGCTGTCTGTAGGCATCTGCACCTGTCACTCACAGACTATTTTTTTTTTCCTTCAGTGTAATTCTTGCAGCTCCATGCAATTTAACTATTAGTGTGACGCGCTTCCATCCGTATCCAATACATTGGTTGCAAACACTATAGAAGTAGACAAAGGAGTAGCCTTTCACAGATTGTGAACAGTTGTGTTTCAGTGTTCACTTCAGTCTGTGTTTTTTATTTTTTGAGTGCACATCACGCTCCAGTTACTTGTTCAAGCACTGCTGCTTGTACTCTGCTGAGCGTGTCTCAGTGGCTCATCTTTTTCATTTATCTCCAATTGGTTCTGCTCCATTCCATTTAAAATATAATCTATTAGTGTGACGCGCTTCCATCCGTATACAATACATTGGTTGCAAACACTATAGAAGTAGACAAAGGAGTAGCCTTTCACAGATTGTGAACAGTTGTGTTTCAGTGTTCACTTCAGTCTCTGCGTAATAACCACACTTAGGCCTTATAACTTTTCTGACTTTCTTTATCAATCTACCAAGATGAAGAAGTCAGTGAGTAAGGCACGTGGTCGTGGCCGTGGAGTTTCAGCAGGGAGAGGACGTGGGGATTCTGTGTCTGCTGCCTCCCTCAGTGACACAGCATCCACCATTTATCCCCGTGAGCGTTCCTTTATGCGCACTTTGGTAGGAGCTCGGCGTGCCCCCCTGCTGCGGGAAGAACAAATTGAAGCCGTTGTTGGTTGGATGGCAGCCAATGCATCGACTTCAATTCCTTCCCCCTCCTCTCAGGAACACAACACTGTTGAGCAACCATCTGTCTGTTCACCGCCTGTCAAATTGCCAAGGCAGTCAGAGAGTTCTGTACAGGAGCCAGCTGAGTCTCTGCTTCTGTTCTCAGAATCTGTTGGCTCGCAAACACGGGCACAGGCAACCAGCATTCTGCAATTTGAAGAAGAGGGAGTATGCAGTGATGCGCAACAGCTGTGTCTCTCTCAATCTGAAGAGGCGGGTGAGCCAGTGCCGATGGACAGCACACCGCAGAACGCATCTTATGATGATGATGAGACTCAGGTGCCAGGTTTTGTGGAGCATGGTGCTGCCCAGACCATCCAACAGCAGCAGGTGTTGGAAGAGGGTAGTGGAGATGATGAAGTCCGAGACCCAACATGGCGTGAGCAACAGGAAGGTGGTGGGAGCAGCTCTGAGGAAGAGATTGTCCCAACGGTACAAAGAGGAGGGAGAGGTAGGCTGCAGACTCGCTTGCCTGTAGCCTCCAGTTTGGCACCTGTTGGGAGCAGTTCTCTTAGAACTGTCAAAATTGGCGCTCCCATGACTTGCACTGCGTGGTCCTTTTTTGACAGACTTGTACATGATATTTGCTATGTTCAATGCAAGCTGTGTAAGCAAAAAGTTAAAAGAGGTAAAAATATCAGGAACCTGAATACCACAAATATGTGGACACATGTACGGACAAAGCACGTAGCTGAGTTCCAAAGACACACTGGAGATGTAGGCCAACTACAGCAGCACCTACATATTTAGGTCATGTTCGAGCCTCTACCTCCAGCTCTCACACACCTGTTTCGGCTTCCTCACAGGATCTCCATGGAAGAACCTCGGTCACTGTTGTCCATAGAGAAACTGTTATTCCACCCACTGCAGCAAGTTCACAGTCATCGTCACACTCCCAGAACAAAAAACAGCCATCGGTAACACAGGCATGGGATAAAAGACGGCCATACTCGGCAAACCATCCACGAGCACAGGCTCTGAATGCTGGCCTTGCAAAACTCCTGTCCCTTGAAATGCTGTCATTCAGGCTGGTGGAGACTGACAGTTTCAGGAACTTTATGGCATTGGCAGTCCCACAATATAATGTGCCAAGCCGATTTTATTTCAGCAGGCAAGCTGTCCCTGCTCTGCAAAAACATGTCGAGGGAAACATTAAACATGCGCTACTAAACGCCGTCAGTAGCAGGGTCCACCTGACCACCGATGCGTGGACCAGTACCCATGGCCAGGGACGATACCTTTCCCTCACTGCCCATTGGGTCAATGTTGTGGAGCCGGGTACAGATCTTGCCAGTGGCGCTGTACGTGTTCTGCCAACTCCAAGGATTGCAGGAATCCAGTCTGTGCACATTGATTCCTCCTCCTACTCCAGTTCCTCAGAATCATCGCTGCACGAGCCGTCACGGTATACCTCCACATGGACCGGTGAACGCTTACCTGTTGCGACCGATATGAGCACAGCCGTGGCCAAACGTCAACAGGCCGTACTGAAATTAATTCCCATGGGGAATCGAAGCCACACAGCGCAGGAGCTCTGGGATGCCATCAAGCAGGAGAGCGATGTGTGGTTTTTGTCAGCTAATCTCCAGCCAGGCTTGGTAGTGTGTGACAATGGCCGAAATCTGGTGGCAGCTCTGGGCCTTGGCAACCTCACTCACATACCATGTCTGGCACATGTGCTCAACTTGGTCGTGCAGAGTTTTTTGAGGGACTATCCGGATCTTGATGCACTGCTGCACAAGGTCCGCCTAGAGTGCGCTCACTTGCGACGTTCCAGCATGGCCAGATCGCGCATTGCAGCTCTGCAAGTCAGATTTCGCCTTCCTGAACATCGCATCATATGTGACGTACCCACCAGGTGGAATTCCACGTTACATATGTTGGAGCGGTTGTGTGAGCAGCAGCCAGCAGTAATGGAGTATCAGCTGCAACAGGCGCAATCAACTCGCAATTTGCGCCGTTCACACTTCACCACTACTGAGTGGGCCTCTATGAACGACATCTGCGACGTTTTGCGTGCGTTTGATGTCTCAACGTGGATGGCGAGTGCAGATGATGCACTAGTCAGCATGACTGTACCCCTTATCTGCCTGCTTCAGAAATCACTGAAAGCACTAAAGGAAGAGGTTTTGAAAGAGGTGGAGGATGAGGAGTCACAAATTCAATTACCTTCAGGACAGTCAGCGCAACGTCGTTCCTCACAAAGGGCTGGGCAGGGCTCACTTTGTGAGGAGGATGAGGAGGAGGAGGAGTCAATGGAAGAAATCCCTACAGAGGGAGGTACACAACGCTCTACTCAGTATGTAGAGCGAGGGTGGGGTGATGCAGAGGAGACAGAGATGACGCCTCTTCCAGAGGACAGCCTTTGTTGGCCAGTTGGGAGTCTGCAGCACATGGTTGATTTCATGCTTCAGTGCCTGAGAAACGACCGCCGCATCGCCCACATTCTCAGCACGTCAGATTATTGGGTGTACACCCTCCTAGACCCTCGCTACCGGGACAACTTACAAACCCTCATCACACCGGTGAACCGGGACCGTAAAATGCAGGAGTACCAAGACACACTGGTGCAATCCATACTGTTGTACATTCCAGCCGAGAGAGCTGCTGCTGCTACTGCTGCTGCTTTACAAAGCAGCTCTGTGCGTCGAGGCAGTGTAGACACCTCTACAACAAGAGGGAGCAGAAGCAGCGCCTCTGCACAGGGCAAGAACTGTATGTTACAAATGTGGCAAAGTTTTGTGACAGCGCCAGCAAGGTCTACACCATCCGAGACGGCTCCAGTCACCAGGAAGAAACGTTTCCGTAAGATGGTGACAGACTACTTGGCTTTCCCTCTAAGTGTACTCCCAGATGCCTCTTCCCCTTTCAAATTTTGGGTCTCTAAGTTGGATACATGGCCAGAGCTTAGCCAGTATGCATTGGAGGTGCTGGCTTGCCCTGCTGCCAGTGTATTATCTGAGCGTGTCTTTAGTGCTGCAGGTGGTGTAGTAACAGACCGTCACATGCGACTATTCTCAGAGAATGTAGACCGGCTTACTTTTCTGAAAATGAACAAGGCATGGATCTCACCTGAATTTGCCTGTCCGTTTTCAGATTAAATAACTGTTTGGCAACGTTTTCCATGTCTCCTGTTATGTTCATCTTTCTACCACCTGAACTGTACTCCCTGGGCTACAACACCGCCATTTGTTGCTCGTAAGTAATTGGCAGGGGTACTGACTCCTGGCCAGCCTGGTTACAGCACGACAGCTGTTTCCTGGCAGTGTGAACGTCAATAATCCTCAATAAGTTGTGCTGTCGTGTTGCATTCGGGTTAGCCGACTCTATGGTGCCTGCAGTTTAGGTGATTCCTATGTGTGCTGTGGGATATGTAAATAAAGGCGGTTTCCATTGTGACAATAGGATAAGCACCCACTGTAGGACTGTGTGATTCGGTAACTGCGGATGGCTTGCGTCCTGTCAACTTACATTTTCATGGGTGCGTTCTTCTACCCGTCCGGGGTCCAGTACCGTCAAGTGGTTCTCCCCAGTGCCTTTGGCCTAGGTGCCTCCATCTCCGTATCCGAGTTCCAGCAACGTCTGCTGGTCCTTGGTAGTGCTTTGGAGCACAGGTACCTCCTGCTTAGTAACCGTGTCACAGTAACGTCAGCTGGTACTCGGTTGTGACATTGCCTCTTTTCCTTCTGCTACCCGTCCGGGGTCCAGTACCGTCAAGTGGTTCTCCCCAGTGCCTTTGGCCTAGGTGCCTCCATCTCCGTATCCGAGTTCCAGCAACGTCTTCTGGTCCTTGGTAGTGCTTTGGAGCACAGGTACCTCCTGCTTAGTAACCGTGTCACAGTAACGTCAGCTGATACTCGGTTGTGACATTGCCTCTTTTCCTTCTGCTACCCGTCCGGGGTCCAGTACCGTCAAGTGGTTCTCCCCAGTGCCTTTGGCCTAGGTGCCTCCATCTCCGTATCCGAGTTCCAGCAACGTCTGCTGGTCCTTTGTAGTGCTTTGGAGCACAGGTACCTCCTGCTTAGTAACCGTGTCACAGTAACGTCAGCTGGTACTCGGTTGTGACATTGCCTCTTTTCCTTCTGCTACCCGTCTGGGGTCCAGTACCGTCAAGTGGTTCTCCCCAGTGCCTTTGGCCTAGGTGCCTCCATCTCCGTATCCGAGTTCCAGCAACGTCTGCTGGTCCTTGGTAGTGCTTTGGAGCACAGGTACCTCCTGCTTAGTAACCGTGTCACAGTAACGTCAGCTGGTACTCGGTTGTGACATTGCCTCTTTTCCTTCTGCTACCCGTCCGGGGTCCAGCACAGTCAGCTGGTCCTCGTTACTTCCATTGTCTCTTGCTCCATCTGATACCCGTCAGGGTTCCAGTAACGTCAGCTGTTTCTCGGAAATTAGACGACATTAAAGACCACCCAGAAGAAGATGACGACAACAAGGACGACGAGCATGAAGCCAACCAGCCTGAACACCATCACAAAGAAAAAATAAAAGATTACCCAGAAGAAGATCACCAACAGGACAAAAAAGGTTAAGACAAACTACAAGATACAGAACAAGAGACAGAAGAACAATAAGCAAAAGATCATAAAACAGAAGAACATGAAGTATAAGACCAAAATGAAGAGCAAAATATATGCTCTAAATTCTAAGCAGAAAAAGACTAAGCAGTGTATGGGGGTGAGTCTTTTCCTCCTCGTGGTGCCCCTGGAAAATGCCTGCTGCTGCAGGCTAAACTGAACACGGACAAATACTGTTGTAATTTAAATCTTTTGTGACAGCAAGAACGGAAGGATGAACAATTCATACTTTTACAGATTACAAGTACAGGAATCTCTGTCACAAATAAGAATATGATGAAGAAGATGAAGAGGAAGAAGATGAAGAATTTGAATATGAAGAAGATTAATAGTTTAATAATAACAATATGAGTAATGTAAACAAAAACATGAATAGCAAGAAGTTTAAGAAGAAGATTAAGAAGGTGAAGATGAAGAATAATTTGATGAGAAAGATGATGCTGCTGCTGAAGATTATGAAGGAGAAAGTGTGGCACTGGCAAAAGTTAAAAAGGTGAAGAGCATGGAAGTTGTGAAACATACATATTTGCCAAAATAGAAAAAAGGTTAACAACATTGTCAATTTGTTAGTCAATCCAAACGTATTTCCAAAAAAAAATATATTAATGCTATTCCAATGCATTGGGTTAAACATGTATGCCTTTATTGTCTCCTCAACCTCCCCCAATACATTCTACATTAGTCTTTGTTGTTTTCCTTCATGTACAATTAACCAACAAGGCAAGAACGGTTTTTTTTAATTTCGATATTTTGTTCCCATAGACTTACATGGACTTCCGCTATCGAAATCGGATATCGACGATATTTAGTGCTATCGGCGATACAATTTCGATACGATATTTTTAGATATCGAGCAATATCGCTCAACACTATACATTACACTTTACAAAAAAGTGTGAAACAACTGAAAATATGTCTTATATTCTAGGTTCTTCAAAGTAGCCACCTTTTGCTTTAATTACTGCTTTGCACGCAGAAAAGGTGAACGGATGGACTCTACATGCCTGGTTCCCACCGTGAAGCATGGAGGAGGTGGTGTGATGGTGTGGGGGTGCTTTGCTGGTGACACTGTTGGGGATTTTTTCAAAATTGAAGCGGTGAGCGGTCCAGCTCACCCCAAACCATCTCGATTGGATTCAGGTCTGGTGACTGTGGAGGCCAGGTCATCTGGCGTAGCACCCCAACACTCTCCTTCTTGGTCAAATAGCCCTTACAAAGCCTGGAGGTGTGTTTGGGGTCATTGTCCTGTTGAAAAATAAATGATGGTCCAACTAAACGCAAACCGGATCGAATAGCAGGCTGCTGCAAGATGCTGTGATAGCCACGCTGGTTCAGTATGCCTTCAATTTTGAATAAATCCCCAACAGTGTCACCAGCAAAGCACCCCCACACCATCACACCACCTCCTCCATGCTTCACGGTGGGAACCAGGCATGTAGAATCCATCCGTTCACCTTTTCTGCATGCAAAGCAGTAATCAAAGCAAAAGGTGGCTACTTTGAAGAACCTAGAATATAAGACATATTTTCAGTTGTTTCACACTGTTTTGTAAAGTGTAATGTATAATTCCACATGTGTTAATTCATAGTTTTGATGCCTTCAGTGTGATTCTACAATTTTCATAGCCATGAAAATACAGAAAAATCATTGAATGAGAAGGTGTGTCCAAACCTTTGGTCTGTACTGTATATATATATATATATATATATATATTGTGGTGTAGTGACCCCTGATGCAGCTAGGGGGCACTGTGTAGGCTCCTCGGGATATGCATGGAGGCATGTGATGGATGGACGTTATGTATCGCAGAGGTGGGTGGCCCTGTGATGGAAGCCTGGATATGTTTTTGTTCAGCAGATCTATTGCTGAGAGTTGTACTATATATTGGGAGGCTTCCAGGTGACTAGGAGAGCTGGGTGGGTCCAGTCACCTACAAACCCACCCAAGGGGTATGTGTCTGAATACCTAAGATAAAACCTGTATATGGTTGTGTGTATCTGAAGGACCTGTGATGAGGTCATGATCAGGTGACCTAACCATGTGATCCTGACCTAACCTGTGGGTGGGGTTACGCCTATGTAATGGAGTGTGCTTGGCACCTGTGGGAGAGTGTGTGGGAGTCTGTGAGTGTAAACAGACTACCATGTGTCCAGGCGGGACATTACAGAGAGGTCTCTGTGACTGAGGAGTGAGGTTCCAGGCAGGAGCTGAAGTACTGAAGATTTGTATTGCATGTGACTGTGGGGTTTATGATTTAATAAACCTGATGATTTTTGGATAAGAGAAGTGTCTCCTGATTACCTCTGAAGCAGCCCAGTGAGTGAAACCTTACAATTGGTGGATGGAATGCTGGCAGCGGCCCAAGGAGCACATGTTCCAGGACTGGGAATCAGGAATCAGAGGAGGAACGGACGGTCTGTGAAAACCGTGAGTGTGACCAGTGGTCACGAATAAACTGTGCATTTATGTTTAAGGGGTGCCTCTGAAATGAGGTATCTGAAGAAACTGTTAAGCAGTGGTGACAGACAGGAGTCTGTGTTATGTTGACCGGGGTCATTGAAAATGGAGAAAAAGCATGCTGATAGGATACCTCTGAGGAGGAGGTCTCCAGGAACCTGTGTGGTTGACGCCAACAGGTAACGGTCTTGAAAACCGTGTTATGCTGGTCGGGACCAAAGGGAACTGTTCATGAGAGAAAGACTGTTTTTTTTTCCTTTGTTGGATGCCTCTGAGGAGGAGGTGTCCGGAAACCTGCGTGGCCAACAGGTAACAGACAGGAGTCTGTGGTGTACTGACGGGTCAGTGAGAGATTGTTTTGTCCTTGTGGGATGCCTCTATGAGAGAGGAGGTGTCCGGAAACCTGAGTGATCAACAGGTAACAGACAGGAGTCTGTGGTGTACTGACGGGTCAGTGAGAAACAGTTTTTTCCTTTGTGGGATGCCTCTATGAGAGAGGAGGTGTCCGTAAAATCTCTCTGGCCGAGAGTGTAACAGACAGGAGTCTGTGTTGTGCTGACGGGTCAGTGAGAAACTGTTTTTTTTTCTGGAACACGTGTGAGGTGTTTGCTGTGGCTCGGAGGAGTCATGAAGGTGACAAGCGGCAAGACAGCGCAGCGTGCAGAGACTTGTGGTAGCAGGAGCTACAGTGACTGTTGCAGCAAGAAGTTCTGCAGCAGCCGGAGCTGCAGTAACAGCCACAGCAGCTTAGGAGTAGCATCTGGAGGTGCTGGTTGTTGGTGGCTGCAACGGAAGCAGTGGCAGTACCAGCAGGAGCTGGTGTGGTAAAAAGGACAGTGTGAACCGAGGCACACAAACTCTTAAAGGGCCAGTACACGCCCTAAGTAAAAGACACTGTCTAAGGGTACTGTGTGGACTGGGGCCTGTAAGAGCCGTGGTGTGTTCCCCAGTGATGGGTGGTGTCCCTAAAAGGGGAGGAGTCCCAAAAGGGGGCGGAAACCCAAAACAGGGATGGTTACCCAAAAGGGGGTGGAGTCCCAAAAGGGGGCGGTAACCCAAAAATTGGGATTGCTGCCCGAAAGGGGGTGGAGTCTCAAAAGGGGGTGGTAGCCCAAATCAGTAAAGTTGCCCAAAAGGGGGCGGGGTCCCAAAAGGGGGCGGTAACACAAATCAGGATGGTGGCCCATAAGGGGGCGGTAACCCAAATTGGGATGGTGGCCCAAAAGGGGGCGGAGTCCCAAAAGGGGGCGTAACCCAAATTGGGATGTTGGCTTGAAAGGGGGCGGAGTCCCAAAAGGGGGTGGCAACCCAAAAGGGGATGGTGGCCCAAAAGTGGGTGGAGATTCCAAAAGGGTGTTATGCTGGTATACCACCGAACTTAGTGTACCCCTATGAGAGGAAGCGGGACTTCACGTTATTTGAAAAGGCATGGGAAGTTGATAAAGTGTGTTGTTGTTCAGAGGAGGGAGCCCCATCACAGCAGGTGGCTGTAGTGGTTCCTTGTCATGTGATGTGTGAAAAGAAGGTAACACCTAATAGCGATAGTCCAGAGTTCCAGGTGACCGGGAGAAAGTGTGGGTCAGACCAACTCGGGGACTTGGACGTGACAAGACGTGTGACCGTGAGAAACGGTATAGCTCCAGGAAAGGGGGCAGAGACCTGTTTAAGGGGGAACGTGTTGTTCCAGGATGACAGGGGGAGTGGGAGTGACTCCTATGAAGACTGTGACTCGACCGCAAGGGAAAGTGAGTGCAGTAAGCTGGAGCTCTCTGAAGTTACCGAGAGTCGTGAGACAGTGGAAACTGCGGATGTAGGAACGGGCGGAACTCTGGAGAGGCAGAGTGTGTGTAGGCAAGAGTGCCCAGCCGAAAATGTAATTAAAGAGGTGATGGTGCGACATGTGCTGGCTAAAAGAGAGCAGGACCATGAGATAGAGCTGTTTAAAGAAACAGTGAAAGAGACAGTCGAGCGAGAAAGGGTCCTGAGACAAATGATTGAGCACAAAGTGGAGGAGCTGGAGAAGGAAGTCTCTAAGCTCAGAGATCATCTGTCAGCGTGTAAGAGTATGAACAAGGCTCTATGGAAAGAGACGGAGGTGCTCAGAGAGGAACAAGAGAAACATCAGCAGGAGTGTCGCTGCTTGGCAGAAGAGCAAGATAGAGTTCTCCGAGAGCTCAAGATAGAGGAGGAGACTAATGCCCAGCTCCAGAAATCTATGGGAGAAGAAATCCAGCAGAAGTGCCATGCAGATGGGCACACAAGGGAGAGTGATGTCTTGGAAAACTGTACTAACGCTCAGGACGAGGAGGTCCAACAGTCTATCCAAGAAGGTGACGGGTCGGGTTTCAAGTGTGTAATAGAGATACCCAAAGACCTGCGAGAAGTGTGTGCCAGTGATGAGGTGCATGAGGCCTTTAGAAAGGCGGTAGAAGCATGTAGTGTGAACTGGGTGCCAGAGATGAAACAGTTAGTCATACTGTCAACTAAGGAAGTCACACTGAAGCGAGTGGCTGTCCTGAGAGACATGCATCTACAATGCCTCCGAACAAAACAGATGATCATATGGAGTGTGAGGAACTCAGCCGGCCGCCACACGGTAGCCCGGGTATCACAGCTTCTGATCCCACTGCTGCCACCAATTTGTGAGGAACTCAGCCGGCCGCCACACGGTAGCCCGGGTATCACAGCTTCTGATACCACCGCCGCTACCAAATGTGACGGACGATCCCTTTCCTCCCACGTCACCAATGGGACGTAACTCCACAGGTACAGCTCTCCGGCGCCCCCCTTTGTCTCTCAGGTCAGTAAGAGAACTGCACCTAGAGCAAATGGCCGCCGGGGAAGGTGTCCTGTTACCCACTGGGTATTCTAAGATTCGTGATCAGAGTAAAAGCATCAGCCCAAGATTAATTTTATGGTTTAATTTGCCTTAAGGGCGCACTAGATAATTACAGGAATATACAGTAAAGCTATACAACGTAATTACAATGGATTTGCAGTCAGAGTAAGAATACAACAATAATGTACAAGGCTTAAAGGTATAAGCTATAGATCAATATTACCGGGTATTATGGTCATGGGAAGGCCTTGGCTCTGCCGTTCCCAGGTACAGTCTTCAGTTGCTGGATAGTCCCTTGGTCTTTCCTAGACCATCTTCTTGGCTTCTGTGTGTGAAATGGAATGACCAGCAGCCTGGTCATGGCTAGTTCTTAAACCTGCTAGGCCCATCCCCTTTGCTTTGAAGCACGCATATTAACTGGCCTGCAATTCATATGGAGCAGCAAACAATGGCTTGAGCTTGAGCTATTTACCATACGACTGACCATCTTATTCAGACACTGGCCTAAACTAATTAGCATGCTAAAGCCCCTTTGATTCCTAGTGGACATCAAAACCTGTCGTACTGGATATGCTAATAGGCAATGTGTAGTTAATAGTTTGTGGCTCTGTGAACTGACAAAATGGAGGCTGGTATAGGCACTATACAAAATGGTGGCGGTCCCAACCTCACACCTCCCTGCTTTTGAGGGCGCTAGGGGGTATCACATTCCTGTGTTCCCCCATGCGCCCTACCGCACCCTCTCCTTGCCGGGACAACCCATCAGCGTTACCATGGTCCCTGCCTCTTTTGTGGCGAATGGTGAAGTGGTACTGTTGGAGAGCGAGGCTCCAGAGTAGCAACCTCCCATTCGTCCCAGAGACTGTGTGTAACCAGCTGAGGGGGATGTGGTCTGTTTCCACGGTGAATTGGCGTCCGTACAAGTATGGCTGCAGACGCTGCAGGGCCCACACAATTGCCAGACATTCCTTCTCCATCGTGGAATAGGCCACTTCCCTCGGCAGGAGCTTCCTGCTTTGGTACAAAATGGGGTGTTCATGGCCCGTAGTGTCAACCTGGCTGAGCCCAGAACCGAGGCCGAAGTCGCTGGCGTCGGTCTGCACTAAGAATGGCCGCGTGAAATCGGCTGCCTGTAGTACAGGAGAACTAGAAAGGGCGGTCTTGAGCGCCTGGAAAGCTGTCTCGCAGGCGACTGTCCAGTCGACTGCGACGGGCAGCCTTTTCTTGGTGAGGTCCGTCAGGGGCTTGGCCAGGGCACTATAGTGTGGAACAAACCTCCTATAGTACCCAGCAGTACCCAAAAAGGACATCACCTGCTTCTTGGTCCTGGGGGTGGGCCAGGATGCGATGGCATCCACCTTCCCGGGCTCTGGCTTCAGAGCTCCCCCACCTACCCGGTGTCCCAGGTAGTGGACCTCACTCATACCCAGCTGGCATTTTTCCGGCTTAATGGTCAAGCCTGCTCGCTGGATCCGTCCGAGCACCTGCGCCAGGTGCTCTAGGTGATCCTCCCAGGTGGGACTGAAGATGGCAATGTCATCCAGGTACGCGGTCGCATACCCTTCCAGTCCCTCGAGCAGCGTGTTGACCATCCGCTGAAAAGTGGCAGGGGCATTCTTCATGCCGAAGGGCATCACCGTGGACTCGTACAGTCCGAATGGGGTGATAAAGGCAGAGCGTTCCCGTGCCCTAGGGGTCAGGGGAATCTGCCAATACCCCCTGCTCAGATCCATGATGGTCAGGTACTTGGCCCCGGCCAGCTGGTCGAGCAGGTCATCGATGCGCGGCATTGGGTACGCATCGGTGACCGACACAGCATTGAGCCCCCTGTAGTCCACGCAGAACCGCGTAGTTCGGTCCTTTTTAGGGACGAGGACTACAGGTGAAGCCCACGCGCTGTTGGACGCTTGGATCACCCCCAGCCTCAGCATCTCGTCTATCTTTTGGCGCATCTGCTGCTGCACCTCAAGAGAGACCCGATATGCTGAACGCCGGATTGGGGGGTGGTTACCAGTGTCCACGTCATGGACTGCTGCCTCAGTCCTTCCGGGCAGGCTGCTGAACAGCTCCCGAAAGGGGTGCAGGGTGGCCCCCAGCTGGGAACATTGGTCCTCCGAGAGCTGGTGGCCAACCCCCACATCCTCGATGGATCCACCCGCCTTGGCTTGGGTGAGCAGATCGAGGAGGGTTTCTGCCTCTCTTTCCTCTGGAAGGTTGCACACTGGGTGAGCATAAGCCTCCCGCTCATGATGGGCCTTCATCATGTTCACATGGAAGGCCTTCCTCCTTCCACGGGCGTGGTCCAGGGTGACCAGGTAGGTGACGGCGTTGAGCTGCTCGTGCACGAGGTATGGACCCTCCCAGGCCGCCTGAAGCTTGTTTTGGGGTACGGGGACCAGTACCCATACCTTTTGACCCACCTGGTAGGTCCGCTCACAAGCATTCTGGTCGTACCATCGCTTCTGGTCAGCCTGAGCTTGGGCCATATTGTCATGCACCAGCCGCGTCAAGGCCATCATTCGGTCCCGGAAGCGCACGACATACTCAATGACCGACACTCCAGGGGTGGCTAAATCCCCTTCCCATGCTTCCTTCACCAGAGCAAGGGGCCCCCGTACACGTCGCCCGTACAGGAGCTCAAAGGGGGAGAACCCCGTTGAGGCCTGTGGGACTTCCCGGTAGGCAAACAGCAGGAGTGGGAGATACCGCTCCCAGTCTCTCCCGTGGGAGTCGACCAACATCTTCAGCATCTGCTTTAAGGTGCCATTGAACCGCTCACACAAGCCATTGGTCTGTGGGTGATACGGGCTGGCCACCAGATGTTGCACCTGTACCTGCTTACAGAGAGACTCCATCAGCTGCGACATGAACTGGGTCCCTCGGTCGGTGAGCATTTCCTTGGGAAACCCCACCCTGGAGAAAATCTCCAGTAAGGCAGTGGCCACTTTGTCGGCCCGAATGGACGACAAAGCTACCGCCTCCGGGTACCGGGTGGCATAGTCCACTACCGTTAGTCTGAAGCATTTCCCGGAGCGGCTGGGAGTGGACAGAGGTCCAATGAGATCCACAGCCACCCTCGAGAAAGGCTCTTCGATGATGGGCAGAGTTACCAGTGGGGCTTTGGGGCGCGCCCCGCCTTCCCCACCCTCTGACAGGTGTCACACGAACGGCAGTAGGCTATCACCTCGGTCCTCATTCCAGGCCAGTAGAAATGCTGAGCTAGCCTGGCCCTGGTTTTAGTGATCCCTAAGTGTCCGGCTATTGGAATCTCGTGTGCGATCCGCAACAATTCCGCCCTGAACGGATGGGGCACCACTAACTGTCGGTCCCTGGGCCACGCCTCTGGTGAACCCTGCTGGACCGTTACCCGGTACAGCCGTCCCTGGTCCCAAACCACTCGCTCGCGGTCGGACTCCAGGGGAGGCTGTGCCGCCTGTTCCTTGAGAGTCTTCAGGCTAGGGTCAGCTTCCAACGCTGCCTGAAATCCCTGACTTGATATGGCAAGAATTGATGAAACTGCCATGTCCTCTGTCAGTTCCCGGGATCTGTCTCCTGGCTACTGTCTGACTCGGCAGCCACTTGGTCAGAGAGGGGGAAATCGTCGGACCTCCGGGAGGCTCCTTGGGCTTCAGCGCCCCCACTCCTGGTAACAGCGGCCACGACCGCTGAGACCACGGGTAGCGCCTGCTTTCCCTCATCCTCTGACCAAGTCGCCGGGTCAGGCAGACTTCCCTGACTTCCTGACATCCCGGATGTGGGGAACTCCTGACCTGGGGTCCTACCTGGTGGCTCCTCTCCCGGGACACCCCCTCCCCCATGGCCTGTTCCTCTTCCTGCAGGGGCCCTAGACTCAGCAGGCTGGGTTCACTTAGGCGCCCAACACTGCTCATAGCAGCCCCTCCCCCACCTCTGAGCTCTCCCGTGCAGCCTCCTCACCTGTCCTCACTGTGAGCCCTGTGTGTGTAGTGTCAGTGCATGGCTTACCATCAGGTTTCACTCCCTCCTCCACTGTTGGAGGCACATTCAATACATTAACATTAGCATTCACAGTAGAGTCATGACATTCTTGGGGAGCCGAACTTGGGGGTTCAGTGGCCACATACTGGGACACTAGCCGCCCCAAATCAGTCCCAAGCAA
The DNA here is from genome assembly GCA_033576555.1 of Oophaga sylvatica. Taxonomy (NCBI): domain Eukaryota; kingdom Metazoa; phylum Chordata; class Amphibia; order Anura; family Dendrobatidae; genus Oophaga; species Oophaga sylvatica. Next base: position 16,202 of record JARQOD010006083.1, on the reverse strand, counting down.
CACATTTGCAGGAATATTTGGCGTTACTCCCACCTCCCGCATCCCCCTCCGGCGCCCCAGTCCAAATACACCTTGGCAACGGGCAGCGCCGGTTCAACGCCTCCAATTCCGGAGACGGAAAGGGTTTTCCCAGGTACCAAGTCTTGAGGGGACACCACCTCAGGGCGTACCAGGGTTCGTTCAGCGCCTGTATCCCGCAGTCCCATGACCGCTGAGCGGCCGATGGTGACGGGTTGGTAATTGTCTAGGGATCCCCCACCACCCCTCCCACACACAAAACAGTGGACGGTTTCTGGGACAGGGATGGGGCCTTCTGGCGCTGGGGACATGCAGCCTTAAAGTGTCCTGGCTGATTGCAATTATGACAACATCTGGGTTCTGTTCCTGGCCTGGAGAGGGCAGCAGGGGGGTACACCCCTTGCACTCTGGGGGCTGGATATGGGGCTGGGGCAGGATTGGGCTTACCCCCTCTCCAGGTGCTGCTGGCAGGCTTCTTTGGCTCCGGCGCCCTGTTGTTGGCATACTCGTCTGCCAGGGCGGCTGTAGCAGAAGCCCCCTTTGGTTTCCGGTCACGGAGGAACTGCTGGAGGTCCTCTGGGCAGTTCCACAAGAATTGCTCCACGACAAACAGTTCCTGGACCTCCTGGCGGGTAGTGAGCTCTAGACCCGAGGTCCAGTGCTCCGCAGCTCTCAGCAGGGCCCGCATGTGGTCGGTCCAGGTGTCCTTTGAACCCCGCTGCAGGCTCCTGAACTTCCTGCGGTACGACTCCGGGGTGAGGTTGTAGTGCTGGATCAGGGCCCGCTTGATGCTGTTGTAGTCCTGCTCCTCCCCGGCAGGTAAGTCCCCCAAAATTTCCAGGAACTTACCCCTCAAACGGGGGGTCAGGTACCTTGCCCACTGATCCAGGGCCAGATGATGTTGGAGGCATGTCCTCTCAAAAGCAAGCAGAAAGGAATCCAGGTCTCCATCCTTTTCAAGTAAGGGAAAGTCCTCCGCCCGGACCTTGGAAGCCCTTGTCTCCGGTGGGCCTGGTGCGTCCAGCGGGGGCCCGTGCTGAGCCATCTCCAGTCGGTGCCGGTGCTCCGCAGCTTCACGGCGTTCTGTATGCTCCCGCTACGCTGCTCTCTCTGCACTCTCTGCTGCTGCTTGCTCACGCTCTGCTGCTTTCTCTGCCGCCACCAGGAGTCTGTCATAGGCGGCGTCATTACCAGCCTCGAGCTGTGCCATAGCCGCTTGGAAAAGGGCCTCCGATCTGGACAGGCTGGGACGGGCAGGGGGTGGACAGTCCACTGTGAGACTGAGCACGGGGGTCGGGCTCCTTGGGGAGCCCTGGCTGAGCTCCCCCTCATCGGTATCGAACCCCTCATAGGCCACGGCATTGGCCTCCCCCTTTGCCCTACTCCTGGTGCCTTCCGCCATCTTGGGAACCTTTGGTTACTGAAACAGCTGCAACCCCGACCTTGCACACAACTTGTTATATTTACACTCTGACCGTCTAGTGCTGGGCTGACCTTAAGACCCCAGCAGTGAAAGTACCGCTGGTAGTCTCTAGTGTCTGGGAGTAGGGGTCCCACGCACACTATTACTCTGATCCCACTGCTGCCACCAATTTGTGAGGAACTCAGCCGGCCGCCACATGGTAGCCTGGGTATCACAGCTTCTGATCCCACTGCTGCCACCAATTTGTGAGGAACTCAGCCGGCCGCCACACGGTAGCCCGGGTATCACAGCTTCTGATACCACCGCCGCTACCAAATGTGACGGACGATCCCTTTCCTCCCACGTCACCAATGGGACGTAACTCCACAGGTACAGCTCTCCGGCGCCCCCCTTTGTCTCTCAGGTCAGTAAGAGAACTGCACCTAGAGCAAATGGCCGCCGGGGAAGGTGTCCTGTTACCCACTGGGTATTCTAAGATTCGTGATCAGAGTAAAAGCATCAGCCCAAGATTAATTTTATGGTTTAATTTGCCTTAAGGGCGGATTAGATAATTACAGGAATATACAGTAAAGCTATACAACGTAATTACAATGGATTTGCAGTCAGAGTAAGAATACAACAATAATGTACAAGGCTTAAAGGTATAAGCTATAGATCAATATTACCGGGTATTATGGTCATGGGAAGGCCTTGGCTCTGCCGTTCCCAGGTACAGTCTTCAGTTGCTGGATAGTCCCTTGGTCTTTCCTAGACCATCTTCTTGGCTTCTGTGTGTGAAATGGAATGACCAGCAGCCTGGTCATGGCTAGTTCTTAAACCTGCTAGGCCCATCCCCTTTGCTTTGAAGCACGCATATTAACTGGCCTGCAATTCATATGGAACAGCAAACAATGGCTTGAGCTTGAGCTATTTACCATACGACTGACCATCTTATTCAGACACTGGCCTAAACTAATTAGCATGCTAAAGCCCCTTTGATTCCTAGTGGACATCAAAACCTGTCGTACTGGATATGCTAATAGGCAATGTGTAGTTAATAGTTTGTGGCTCTGTGAACTGACAAAATGGAGGCTGGTATAGGCACTATACAAAATGGTGGCGGTCCCAACCTCACATGGAGGAATAAAGAAGCCGCTCGACGTTTGGAGCAAGCAAGAAAGGCTCAAAGTTGGCTTGGATTGGTGGAAGACATCATTCAAGTGCCCAGAGGTCTGGTGAAGAAAGTCATCGGAAGACTTGGGAAAGTGATGCAGGAGATGGTAAATAAGTCCGGTGTGACGAGAGTCAGGATTCCGGCTGATGACGAAGTCCAGGTCAGGGGTGAAGATGGGATGGTCCCATTCCTCATTGTCGGATCCAGGGAGAGCCTTGGGAATATCCGGATGCTCCTGGAGTATCGTGTGTCATACTTGAGAGAAGTAGAGCAGCTACGACTGGAGAGGGAGCAGGTCAATAGAGAGCTGCAGGAAATGGAAAGAAGATGGCTGCCACCTTCAATCCGTAGTGTTGAGAGGCGAAGAGCGCCTGATGGAAGAGGTAGAAATAGTGATGCCTCAGTTAGCTCAGTGATGAGTGACCTAAGCAAGAGAACCTGTAGTGGACGAAATAAAAAGGCCTCAGACCAGACAGCACGTATGGGTGCAAGGGAATTGCGACGCCGTACTGACCGCTGGGGAGGCGGGTGGTCTGATAGAGGGCCCGACTTAGCCAGACGGTTTGACTGGCAGAGACGACCTAGAAGGATCTCTGGTCGGGTAACAAGTGTTCAACCCCACAAGTTTGAACAGAGGGGGGAGGTATGTGGTGTAGTGACCCCTGATGTAGCTAGGGGGCACTGTGTAGGCTCCTTGGGATATGCATGGAGGCATGTGATGGATGGACGTTATGTATCGCAGAGGTGGGTGGCCCTGTGATGGAAGCCTGGATATGTTTTTGTTCAGCAGATCTATTGCTGAGAGTTGTACTATGTATTGGGAGGCTTCCAGGTGACTAGGAGAGCTGGGTGGGTCCAGTCACCTACAAACCCACCCAAGGGGTATGTGTCTGAATACCTAAGATAAAACCTGTATATGGTTGTGTGTATCTGAAGGACCTGTGATGAGGTCATGATCAGGTGACCTAACCATGTGATCCTGACCTCACCTGTGGGCGGGGTTACGCCTATGTAATGGAGTGTGCTTGGCACCTGTGGGAGAGTGTGTGGGAGTCTGTGAGTGTGAACAGACTACCATGTGTCCAGGCGGGACATTACAGAGAGGTCTCTGTGACTGAGGAGTGAGGCTCCAGGCAGGAGGTGAAGTACTGAAGATTTGTATTGCATGTGACTGTGGGGTTTATGATTTAATAAACCTGATGATTTTTGGATAAGAGAAGTGTCTCCTGATTACCTCTGAAGCAGCCGAGTGAGTGAAACCTTACAATATATACACTGCTCAAAAAAATAAAGGGAACACTCAAATAACACATCCTAGATCTAAAATGAATGAAATAGTCTCACTGAATACTTTATTCTGTACAAAGTTGAATGTGCTGACAACATAATCACACAAAAATCATCAATGGAAATCAAATTTTTGAACCAATGGAGACCTGGATTTGGAGAGACCCCCAAAATGAAAGTGGAAACAAGTCAAAATGAAAATCAAAACAAGACAAAACTAAAGTGGAAACAAGTCAAAATGATACAGAGTATTGTGTGTGGCTTCCACGTGCCTGTATGACCTCCCTACAACGCCTGGGCATACTCCTGATGATTTTACGGATGTTCTTATGAGGGATCTCCTCTCAGACCTGGACTAAAGCATCCGTCAACTCCTGGACAGTCTGTGGTGCAACGTGACGTTGGTGGATGGAGCGAGACATGCTGTCCCAGATGTGCTCAATCAGATTCAGGTCTGGGGAACGGGCAGACCAGTCCATAGCTTCAATGCCTTCATCTTGCAGGAACTGCTGACACACTCCAGCCACATGAGGTCTGGCATTGTCCTGCATTAGGAGGAACCCAGGGCCAACCGCACCAGCATATGGTCTTACAAGGGGTCTGAGGATCTCATCTCGGTATCTAATGGCAGTCAGGCTACCTCTGGCGAGCATATGGAGGGCTCTCCAAATCCAGGCCTCCATTGGTTAAAAATTTTGATTTCCATTGATGATTTTTGTGTGATTATGTTGTCAGCACATTCAACTTTGTACAAAACAAAGTATTCAATGAGAATATTTCATTCATTTAGATCTAGGATGTGTTATTTGAGTGTTCCCTTTATTTTTTTGAGCAGTGTATATACTGTATATACACAGCTCTGGCAAAAATTAAGAGACCACTGCAAAATTTTCAGTTTGTCTGATTTTTCTCTTTATAGGTATATTTTTGAGTAAAATGTAAATTGGTCTTATATTCTATAAACTACTGACAACATGTCTCCGAATTTCCAAGCAATACATTTTGTATTTATTTTCAGAGAATGAGAAATGGTCAAAATAACAAAAAAATGCAGTGCTTGCAGACCTCAAATAATGCTAAGAAAACAAGTTCAGAATCATTTAGAAACAACAATACTAATGTTTTAACTCAGGAACAGTTCATAAATCAATATTTTTTGTAATAACAATGATTTTTAATCACAGCTTTCATGTGTCTTGGCATGCTTTTCACCAGTCTTTCACACTGCTTTTGGGTGACCTTATGCCACTCCTGGTACAAAAATGTAAGCAGTTCTTCTTTATTTGAAGGCTTGAAACTATCCAACTTAATCTTAATTACATTCCAGAGGTTTTCAATGGGGTTCAGGTCTGGAGATTAGGCTGTCCATGATAGGGATTTGATGTGGTGGTCCTTCATCCACACATTGATTGACCTAGCTGTGTGGCATTGTTCATTTTTCTGCTGGTAAAACCAGTCCTCAGTAGTGTTGAGCGATATTTGCTCGATATCTAAAAATATCGTATCGAAATGGTATCGCCGATATCACTAAATATCGTCGATATCCGATTCCGATACCGGAAGTCCAATGTAAGTCTATGGGAACAAAAAATCGCAACAAAAAAACCCCTTTCTTTCGTTGTAAACACAAAATATACACACATAGAATACATATATATATATACATGTCATTGTGACATATATATATACATATATTTATAGTTTATACACTTCTACATAGTAAAATAGACTCTGATTCAATTGCCGGGTAAAGCCGTGACATACCCCATAGAAGTCGACGGGCTCGGTGCCGAGTACCCCCAAAACCTCTGGCTCTGTGCGACTCAACTTGGGCGTCACAAACAGGATTCTGTAGCTCGCTATAAGCGAGTCCTGTGTGCCTGAAATTGAACTGGTTTTGTGCTTGAGAATTGCTAAAATCATCAGAGAATGTATTTGCCATTTTTCCGCCATATCTGCGTCACGACGAGGCACTGGTGAAGAAGAAGGGCGTGCTCTTCGTGGGTGTACACTCACTCAGTGGCTTGTAAACGATGGCCGACCACTCTAAATGGTACTGCAATGTAAGATCGTGCCCCACAGCTCTTCAGTTCCGCCTCCTCATCCTCCTCAGTGTGCGGAAACTAACACGAAGGTCCCGCCTCACTACAAAAGAGGGGCCCTCTCCAGATGCTAATGACACATGTGACTTGGCAGAGATGGCTAATGGACACGAGCAGAAGTGTGAAGGGATGGAGCAGTCAGAGCTCTCCCCCCACGGAAGCGACCCGATCGCCACGGAACCACCGTTGGGCACCCGGCCTGGAAACCCTCCTACGCTGCAAGAAGCGGAGGATACCCTAAGAGGCCTGGCCCGGCACCGGGAGGAGGTCGCCAGGATGGAAGCCAGCTGGCGTGCCCTAAAACTAAACTTGGAGCAGCGCCAATCCCTCTTACCTGAAGTGTCTGTACCGGAAGGTGAGGCACCCGTTCTAGTAGAGGAGTCCGTGCGGGCATCCCAGCCCTTGCAATGTGATCCGGTTGACGTTGTCGCAGTGGAGGCACCCGTTCCTGCAAAAAACTCTGCACCGGCAGCACCCCAGATCCCGCTGTCTGCCCCCGTCGCTGAGACAGAAGAAGCGACACCCGTCCTCATGGAGGAGGCCGCGCAGGCACCAGAGGTCTACCTGTCTGTACTTGAGCCCCGACTGTCATCTGTTCCAGAGCCGGCTGCTTACTCCGCAGGTGAGCGCCGCCAGGACTGAGGGGCGCCAGGAGAGCTGCCGCAAACCGGACATCGTAAGCTGCAGTTTGATGGTGGAGACATGGAGATGCTGGAGGAGAATTACAACCGGCGTCAGGAGGAAGAGTGGAGACGTTGGGAGAAGGAAGCAGAGCGACAAAGGGAGCAGCGCGAATCCCAGAAGCTTCGCCAACGTCACATCGAGAAGGACCGGGCAGATAAGGACCGGATGAGAAAAGATAAAGGTACCCTGAGGGAGCCGCGGCGTAAGGGTGCAGTACGGAGCTTTAAATTGAAAGGTGGTTGGGGCTTCATCAAGGAGCCTGGACTTTATTTAGAAGTCTTTGTGACCCGGCGGGACGTGGAGACTCACCTCCCAGAAGGACACCCAGGGAGGGACCTGTTGCCAGGAGACTTGGTGACTTACACCCGACACTGGGGTTACAATGGATGGTACGCCCTAAATGTTACCAGGTGCGACCCCTACTCCCCAGAGTGTCAGGAACCTGTGAGACCCTCGGAGCCTTCAGCCTCCCACATCCAGGCCTCTGCACAAGTGCCCACCCCACGCCGTAAATCTCCCCAGCCTCCCTCAGTGGTCTCCTCAGCAGCCCCAGCTATGGACATGATAACTATAGCTGGCCCGTACCCGGCGCCTGTTAGGCCCCCTGGGATTCGTTCAGTCCGGGACATAGGGTTCCAGACCCGGAGGGAGATGAAAGAGGTGGCCACACAGACCCAGATAGCGGGTCACGACTTGACTGTACAGGCCACACGTCGTCATCAGGTCCTGGTGGTCCTTGGTGTCTCGGATGTTTGGCAAGCATCAGAAGAGTACCAGGTGGTACCTGGAACACCCCTGCCAAAGAATTATAAATAACCCGGACAGGGTCCCTGTATGTAAATAGTTAAATTGTTGATGTACCCGGACGGGTGAATGTTCATATAAAAGTTTTTTAATTTAATAAAAAAAACAACAACACAGTTTTCATTACTTTTATTACAGTCTCATCCTGCGACGCCATCGATCTCCTGTAAAAAAATGAAAAAAAAAAACAGCAGTATACCACCTGTCCGACGCAGTCCATAGTAACGAGTGTCCCACGACGATCCAGCTCTGCTACATCAGAATGACAGGCAGAGCCTGTCATCCCGGCGCAGCACAGCTGATTACCTGCTTCCCCGGCGGTGACGTCATCGGACTGACTGCTTTACGGCCGGGATTACCCAGCAGTCACGGCAGTTATCGCGAAAAACTGCATGTGACCGCCAGGGAGAAGATAATGGCGGCCATCAAGCAGTCCAGGACGTGACCGCCGGAGATCTTCTGCCAGGTAAGTGCCGCTGACTCCTGACAGACCCGACCGACGGACACTCACAGTGACAGTGACAAATCCGATTCCGGTATTCGATATGACGAAAATATCGGTATTCGGAATCGAAAGGCCGATACAGCTAATATCGGCCGATATCCGATATTTGCAGTATCGTATCGCTCAACACTAGTCCTCAGAGTTGGGGAACATTGCCCGAGCAGAAGGAATCAAATGTTTTTCAAGGATAACCTTGTATGCGACTTGATTCATACGTCCTTCGCAAAGATTAACCTGTCCAATTCCAGTCTTGCTGAAGCATCCCCAGATCATCACCGATCCTCCACCAAATTTCACAGTGGGTGCAAGACACTGTGGCTTTTATGCCTCTCCAGGTCTAACCACTAGGTGACCAGGTGTTGGGCAAAGCTCAAAATTAGACTCATCAGAGAAGATTACCTTACTCCAGTCATCTATGGTCCAAACCTTATGGTCTTTGGCAAACTTCAGCCTGGCTCTCCTTTGCTTTTCATTGATGTAAAGCTTGAAAAAAGCCTTTCGTGACTTGTGCCCTGCCTCAAGGAGCCTGTTTCGAACTGTTCTTGCCGTGCACTTCACCCCAGGTGCCATTTACCATTCCTTTGTAGGTCACTTGATGTCATGCTGCGGTTGCGGAGTGACATTCGAATACGATGACGGACATCCCGGTCAGTGTAGAGTCGTTTTCGCCCTCTGCCAGTCTTTCGCTTTGTTGTCCCCAATGTCTGCTGCTTCACCTTGTTGTAATGGACTGCCGTCTTAGAAATTTTAAGGATGGAGGCAACATGACGCTCACTGTATCCCTCTGCTAGTAAAACCAAAATTGAGCCCTTATTTTCCTCACTCAAGACTTTTCTTTTCAACTCCTTTGGCATGGTTAAAAGTCATTTTCCTTCGATAAATAAGATCTGGTTCAGCTGATCACTTAATCAGAAGCACATTTAGTACAGTAGAATGAGGTGTACTCTGGTTGGAATTCAACTGACACTGGAATGGAATGTCTGTCAGACATGTAGAGAAGATGATTTTAATAAAACTGTGCAGTGGTCTCTTAATTTTTGCCAGATCTGTGTGTATATATATCCATCACAGGGCCACCCACCTCTGCGATACATAACGTCCATCCATCACATGCCTCCATGCATATCCCGAGGAGCCTACACAGTGCCCCCTAGCTGCATCAGGGGTCACTACACCACAATATATATATATATATATATATATATATATATACAGTACAGACCAAAAGTTTGGACACACCTTCTCATTCAAAGATTTTTCTGTATTTTCATGACTATGAAAATTGTTGAATCACACTGAAGGCATCAAAACTGAATTAACACATGTGGAATTATACATTACACTTTACAAAAAAGTGTGAAATAACTGAAAATATGTCTTATATTCTAGGTTCTTCAAAGTAGCCACCTTTTGCTTTGATTACTGCTTTGCACGCAGAAAAGGTGAACGGATGGACTCTACATGCCTGGTTCCCACCGTGAAGCATGGAGGAGGTGGTGTGATGGTGTAGGGGTGCTTTGCTGGTGACACTGTTGGGGATTTATTCAAAATTGAAGCGGTGAGCGGTCCAGCTCACCCCAAACCATCTCGATTGGGTTCAGGTCTGGTGACTGTTGCGGCCAGGTCATCTGGATAAATGATGGTCCAACTAAATGCAAACCGAATGGAATAGCATTCCCCAACAGTGTCACCAGCAAAGCACCCCCACACCATCACACCACCTCCTCCATGCTTCACGGTGGGAACCAGGCATGTAGAGTCTATCCGTTCACCTTTTCTTCATGCAAGGCAGTAATCAAAGCAAAAGGTGGCTACTTTGAAGAATCTAGAATATAAGACATATTTTCAGTTGTTTCACACTTTTTTGTAAGCTGTATTGTCTAATTCCACATGTGTTACTTCATAGTTTTGATGCCTTCAGTGTGATTCTACAATTTTCATAGTCATTAAAATACAGAAAAATCTTTGAATGAGAAGGTGTGTCAAAACTTTTGATCTGTACTGTATATATATATATATATATATATATTTTTTTTTTTTTTTCTCCATAGCCCCATGGGGCTATGGAGAACAACATTAGAAGTCAACTCCAGACAACTAGCACAAGTATCCATCAAATGTGGCATGGTGATGCACTGTCCCCATTGCTGTTCTGCATAGGCTTGAACCCCCTCAGTCAGCTAATTACGGAGTCTGGCTATAGATACAAGTTCAAGAGTGGATGCACCATCAGCCACCTCATCTACATGGATGACATCAAGCTGTATGTGAAAAACAAATGAGACATCGATTCACTGATCCACCTGACAAGGATCTACAGCGAAGACATCGGGATGTCCTTCGGACTGGAGAAGTGCGGCCAGTTGGTAATAAATAGAAAAAAAAATACTATGTGATAATACTATATATTAGGCAGGTCTCCAGTATACCCCACCGATTAACCATTAACATACAGGATGTCTTACTGACTTAACCATGGGGACACTTACTCAACATTTTCTTAACCTTAACCTTATTGACATCTTTACCTTAGGTGTCTTTCTTTTTGGATCTTTATTAACCCATGCCTACCCAAATGGATTCTTTGGCAATTACTTTATACTACACAGGTACCTATCACTCTTTGTTCTTTGTAATTTAATTTTCTGGCTCTTAACCATGTACTAACTGTTCATTCTCTTTGTTAGAGTTTACTCTATTTTTCCTATAGGTAACTGCTCATTGCTTGTTGATTAAAGGTAATCCTGTTTCTCTTCCTTGTATATACCTGCCTCTGCTCTATACTATATATAATCTATACTATCCAGATTTCTCATCTGTACTTTGATTGGGTCTATAATATCAATATTCTTCCAATCCACCGTTTTGGTCATTCCATATATCTTCACTTGCTCGAGGCGTTCAATTGGTGCCTGTGATGTTCTATGGTGTTTTATGATATTTTTTACAATTTTGTTGTTTTTGTTTTATTTTCATGTTTTGTGCTTTTTTTCATGATATGACAATACATCATGTATTTTACTTATACTTTGTTTATTTTTTCCATAGCGATGTTATGATTAAGACTCAAGAGAGTCGAAACGTCAGCCGTTCTACTAATCGCTTTATATATTGCTCCCTGATTATGTTATAAATAAAATGTATACTATTTTGCATGGAATTCCTCAGAGTGTGCGGTATATTCTATATTTAATATTTAGGACTCTTTAGTCCACGATAGCAACACCTCGCTCTTCTATGACCGAGTGCACACCATTACTCTCTAGATTTCGGTAATAAAGAGAGGCAAGGTAGTCAAGACCGATGGAGTGGAATTACCAGCAGGGCACGTAGCAGATGTGCAGACGTGCTACAAGTACCTCGGCATCCCACATACGGTAACCATGATGAGAAGGCAAGGAAAGCAGCAACATCCAAATACCATCAAAGGGTAAGACAGGTCCTGAAGAGCCAGCTCAATGGGAAGAATAAGATTCGTGCCATCAATACGTGTGCCCTGCCAGTTATCAGATACCCTGCTGGCATAGTGTGCTGGCCAAAAGCAGAGATGGAAGCTGCAGATGTGAAGACACAAAAACTCCTCACAATGCATGGAGTTCTCCACCCTAAGTCTAGCACCCAAAGATTGTATACCAACAGAAAGGAGGATGGTCGAGCCTTGATAAGCATCCAAGCCACCATCATGGATGAAACAAGGAATAACCAGGAATACATCAGAAGAATGGTGCCAAAAGATGAGATGCTAAGAGAGAGCCTAAGACAGCAACAACAGATCTGGAAGAAAGAACAGAAACATGAAGCACCATGGCAAGACAAGCCGCTGCATGGGACATACCATCGACAGATAATGGAGGTGGCTGACATGGAGAAATCCTACCAATGGCAGGAGAAAGCTGCACTCTGAGACAGCACAGAGACACTAATCATAGCAGCAGAGGAGCAAGCACTAAGTACCAGATCCATAGAAGCAGGAATCTACCACACAAGACAAGACCCAAGGGGCAGACTATGCAAAAAAACTTCAGAAACGGTCCAACACATAGTGGCAGGATGCAAAATGCAAGCAGGAACAGTGTATACTGAACGCCACAACCAAGTAGCGGGAATTGTATACAGGAACATCTGCACAGCATATGGGCTGAGTCCTCCTAAGTCCAGGTGGGAGGCCCCAGAAAAAGTGGTGGAGAATGAAAGGGCAAAAATCCTGCGGGACTGCAAGATCCAGACGGATAAGCAGGTGTTGGCTAACGAACCAGACATTTTCATAGTAGACAAGGATCAGAAGACAGCAATGATAATAGATGTGGCAGTGCCAAGTGACAGCAACATCAGAAAGAATGAATATGAGAAGCTGGAGAAATACCAGGGCCTCAAAGGAGAACAGGAGAAGATGTGAAAGGTGAAGGCAACAGTGATTCCAGTGGTGATAGGAGCACTTGGAGCAGTAACCCCTAAGTTGGAAGAATGGCTACAACAGATCCCAGGAGCAACATCTGTGCTCTCTGTCCAGAAAAGTGCAATGCTGGGAACAGCTAAGATCCTGCGCAGAACCCACAAACTCCCAGGCCTCTGGTAGAGGACCCGAGAATGAGAAAGGACAACAAAGACCACCCCCAGTACGGGTGAGAAGGAAGTTTTTATATACATATATATACAGTCTATTATATATATTATATATATATATATTATATATATATATATTCCTCTCCCTTTTGCACTTCACCACTTTTCTGCACTGTCTTTTAGTATAATGATATTTATTAGATGCAATTAATTCACTAAATTTTTTCCAGGTATTTATGGATATAGGTTGATCAATAACTAAATCTGAATATCATAGTCAACATGTCCGCACTCACTACACCACTATATAATAGGCATATGTTATTAATTTATATGCACTGCACTTTATTAATATAATCATCTATTTATATGTTGGCCCACTATATTTAGTTAACTATTTTTAATTCCCTAACTTTTGGTTTAGCTGAATTACTGTCACGATTCAGGTTTGGATTAGTGGCAGCTCTGGTTCCATTATTATAAGTTAAATGTAGATTTTTTCCTTTCAGGCCAACAAGGGTTAATGTCAGTTTCCTTGATGGCAGCTGCGGTGTTGCTGGTCAGCTTATGTGGATAATGACCACTCCTACCAACCTTTAAATAGTCACCTGATGTATCAGCTAACTGTTGGAGTTAAAGTTTTCTCTGGAGACCAGCCGGGGAGGTGGGAGCCCTCTGATGCCAGCATGTATCAGCTGTTTGAGTTCCTGGTTCCGTATATTCCGCTGTGTGAAGCTTGCAGCAGAAGCTTGAGCTAAGTTTTCTTATTCCCTGTCTTTGTCTGTCTTTGCTAGTCACTACTGTTAGAACCCTCTTGTTAGGTTTTGTTTCAGTTTGCTGGTCACATGACCTTTTTTCCCTATTTAGTCTGGCTCCGCCCTTCTGGCTTTGCTGGACTTCATTGTATTATCTACTCTTAAGCTAGCCGGGTGCTTAGGTGCCTTTCTCAGTCAGTTTTGCTTGATCTTTGGATCTCTAAGTAATTTGTTTTCTGTTTAATTTTTCCCTGCTACAATTTCTGTTAGGAGGTGTCCACCTTTTCTCCCAGTCCCTAGATCTTGTAGGGATTCCTTCCTCGCAACTATAGGTCTTCGTTCAGACTAGCTGAGGACTTTAGCGGGTCTGGTCGCAGGATCAGGTTCCCCGTAACATCGTAGGGATCCAGCTTAGTTCTATTGTAGGGACAGAATTCCCATCTTTCCTTAGTGCTTGTAGCAGATCATAACAGTAAGTCCAGCCCAAAAAAAAAAAAAAAAAAATCTCTAAGGAAAGATTTTCTGTTTCCATCATGGTGTCGGTTCAGGATTTGGCTCAACGCCTGCAGGGACTCTCGCTGGAGGTGGCTGAGATCCAGCAACACGTGAGTAGTTGTTCTGGAGCACATTTTGTGGAGCCAAAGGTACGTTTGCCTGATTTATTTTTTGGTGAACAACAAGATTTTTTTTCTTTTAAAAATGCTTGCTTGTTGTATTTCCGTTTGAGACCCAGATCCTCTGGTGATGAATCACAGCGCATAGGGTTCATAATGTCACTTTTGCGCAAAGAACCTCAGGAATGGGCCTTTTCTCTACAACCTAGTGATCCATGCTTTAGATCAGTGGATAGTTTTTTTTCTGCTTTGGGTTAGTGTATGACGATCCTGATCGTGTCTCATCAGCTGAGACAGAATTGAGACGTTTGAGACAGGGATCAGGTAATGTGGAAAAATATTGTACTCACTTCCGAAGGTGGTCCACTCAGGTGTGGTGGAACGATTCAGCGTTGAAAATAGGTATTATACCTACCGATAATTCGGTTTCCAGGAGTCCATCCTGACAGCACTATGGAGGACGTCCTCCTCCTCCTTACAGGGACAGGAAGCACACGAGAGGTTAAAAGGTCCCACTCCTCCCCCAATACCTCAGTGATTTGACAAGTACCATACCATGGATCAATACAAGTGACAAAATTTAATTACTTAAACATATTACATCATATGAATTAGCATATACATGAACATAGACAAGGGAGGGAACTAACGGTGCTGTCAGGATGGACTCCTGGAAACCGAATTATCGGTAGGTATAATACCTATTTTCCAGGACGTCCACCTGACAGCACTATGGAGAGTACCAAAGAAAACCCTCCTAGGGTGGGACTACGGCCTGTAATACTTTTCTACCATATGCCGTCTGTTGTCCTGCTAGCACGTCTAGTTTGTAGTGCCTGCAAAAGGTATTTATCGTAGCCCAAGAAGCTGCTTTACCATTTTGTTCTAAAGATGCTCCTGCTCTTTCTGCCCATGAGGCTGACAATGCTCTGGTAGAATGGGCTTTTATTTTTATGGGACAAACTACACCTTCAGATCTGTAAGTTTTTATGATTAAGGTGGTAATCCATCTTGCGATGGAAGGCTTAGAAGCTTTTTTACCCTTATTTTTACCTCCATATAAAATAAACAAATTAGGGTCTTTCCTCCAGCCCCCAGTGGCCTCTAGGTAATCAATTACTGCCTGTCTAACATCCAAGGAGTGTAAAGCTTGTTCTTTAACGTTTGAAGGTTTTTCACAAAAGGATGGAAGTATTATTTCCTGATTGCGATTTTGCAAAGAGGCTACCTTGGGCATGAAAGCAGGGTCAAGTTTTAATACCACATGATCCTCTCTGATCTGCATATATGGATCCTTAATAGATAACGCCTGGATTTCCCCTACTCTTTTGGCTGTGGTAATAGCTACCAAGAAGGCTGCTTTCATAGATAGGAGAGAAATAGGTAAATCCTTATTTGGAGTGTAAGGAGTTTTACAAAGTGCCCCCAGAACTAGATTTAAATACCAGGGGGGAGACAATTGCCTTTATAGTAGGCCTTAACCTTTGGATTGCTTTAACGAATCTAACCACCCAAGGGTGTGAAGCTAAAGGGTAATCCATGTAAGTACTTAAAGCTGAGATCTGTACTTTAAGTGTACTAGGTCTAAGACCCATATTAAACCCTGTTTGAAGAAAATCCAGTACTCGCGGAACATCCGGAACTCTGGCTACAACATCAGACCTGCCACCTTCCAGACAAAACTTCTTCCAGATCTTATAATATATTGCTGAAGTAACAGGTTTTCTGCTGGCCTGAATCGTTGTTATCACTTGATCTGAAAGACCACGAGCTTTCAGAATGTCCCGTTCAGGATCCAGGCTGACAGGTGCAATCTTTCTGGGTCCTGGTGTAGAACTGGTCCCTGGTGCACTATGTCCTTCCACTGGGGAAGCTCGATTGGATCCTCTCTGGTCATGGCCCCCAGTAGAGGAAACCAGCTCCTTCTTGGCCAGAACGGAACTATTAGTACCACTGACGCACCGTCTTCCCTTATCTTCCTCAGAACTGCTGGTATCAATGCTATTGGTGGGAATGCATAATTTAGAGGTTCGTTCCACCTCTGACTCAAAGCATCTACTCCTTCCGGATTGTCTGCTGGGTTCAGTGAAAAAAACCTTGGTAGTTTTGCATTTTTTCTTGTAGCAAATAGATCCACTTGAGGTGTCCCCCAACGTTGACATAATAACCGGAAGACCTTCTGGTTTAACTCCCACTCTGTCGGATAGATCTTCTGTCTGCTCAAGTAATCTGCCACTAGGTTTTGTGAACCCTCCAGATGAACAGCAGTTATGGAAAGGATCGTTCGTTCTGCC
>JARQOD010006082.1:0-44700 GCA_033576555.1 Oophaga sylvatica | reverse complement strand
TGTTGGTTTTTTCGGGGTTTTTTGGGATTGCAAAAAGGTGTCCTTCCTACCCTTTTTTCTTTTAGGTTTTTTGGGGGCCCCCAACGTTTGCTATATTTTTCTGTTTGTGCCCGGGGTTTTTTCCTCTTGTCTCCCGCCATTTTTTTTGGGGGGGCTTTCTTTTTTTTTTTTTTTTTGGGACTGCTGGGGGCAGTTTTTTTTTCCTTTTTCGTCTTTAGGGTAGTTAGTTTCCCCAGGCTGTGGGGCGTCTAGGCCCAAACTTTGGTTTTTCGTCCCGGTTTGCCTTTAGTTGGGGGGGGTTTGAAAAACTGCCCCCCCCTTTTTCCCAACCTTTGGTGTTTTCCCTTTTTTGCTGCTCCCCTTTCAGCTCCAAAAACAAAAAGGGGGGAAAAGGTTTTTGTCTTCTTTGGGAGCCCCCCCAAAAGTAGCCCCCTCTCCCTCCTCGGATGTTTGTTTTTAAAAGTTTCTGCCCCCGTTCTCTGTAGTGCTGTTTTCCCAAATTTTCGATTTCTTAAAAGGAGCCCCAAAAAGGTTTAAAAAGGGTTTTTTTCGTAAAGTTTTTTTTTTTATCGGTACCCCCCCCTCCAATATTTCATCTATTTGGGGCCCCAAAAAAAAAAATTTTCCTTTTGGCGGGTGGGGAGCAAAACTTCCTTTTGCCTGGGGGCACCTGGCCGCACTTAAGTTTTTACTGCCTGTGCCCTAATTTTAAGCGCGCGATTTAGCTCCCCAAACCCTTTGCCGAATCCGCTGGGGGGGTTTTTTTTTCGGCTAGGAACTTGCTGTGCTCAAATGGCCGGTTTGGCCCCCATTTGTTTTCTCTGGAGACTCTTTTTTCCCCCTGCCTTAATTTTTCCACCCAGATTTCGGGATTGGCCACCAAGTAGCTGCGGGGGCGGTCTTAATCCCTGCTAAAGTCTCCCAGACCGTCTTTAAACAAAATTTTTGTCTTCCTGTCCAGGGGGTTTCCTAAAAAAACCCGGGTTTAAAAAAAGGAGAGAGGTTTTTCTGGCGTTTTTGACACTGTCGTCTTTTTTTGGGGTTTTTCCCCCCAAGATGAAGTTGTTGTCATCGAAAGGGTTTTTTTCTTTCGAGCGCTGGTGATGTGTGACTTTTTTTGGGGCCCCCTTCCCCCCCCCTTTTCAAAAAACCCCCTTTAAATTTGATCGTTAAGGGGAAAAGGGGTTTTTACGTTTTTTTTTTGAACCCCAAAAACTTTTTTTTGGGGTTTTTTTGGTTGGGGGTTTGTCTTCTATAAATCCCGGGTAGAGCGGAACTTTTTTTAAAAAATTTTATCCGTTTCCCCAAAAGGGGAAAGGGACGTTTTTTTTCCCTGAGCTGCTATCAAAAATTTTACGGGACCTGTAGGTCCCTTTTGCCCGGGGAAATTTTTCTGGGATTCCCTGAGATATTTAGATCTACCCGGGGGACTTGCGTCCATATGCTGGGGGGAAGGCTTTCATTGATTTACACCTTCCGCCTAAATTTTGAGACTTGGCTTTCGCGGGGGGGCTTTTCCTCCGCCAGTTTTTTTGGTAAAAAACGTCCTGGTTTAAAAATCTTCCCCCAGGCTCTTTCTAGGGGGGTTTTTAAACAAAAGGGACATTCCTTTTTTTGGTCTTCGCCTTACTTTTTTTTAAAAAAACCCCCCCCTTTTTTCCCCAAAATTTGTATGTGAGGAAAAAAAAATTTTATGAAGAAAGAGAGGAAAAGACAACAGACTTTTTGTGACTGGACTTTCTCAAAAGGGTTTTTTCCCCCGGACCGCCATAGACGGGTACGGTTTTTCCCGGGCTGACTGGCTTTTTCCGTTATTACGATCTTTTTTTGCGTGCCCCCTTTTTTATGCTGTTTCCCAGCGGATTGCTGCGGGTGCTGGGCTTTTTTTACCGAAGGGACCGTCTCCCATGTGTTTCCCCCGGGGGTGAATCCGGGGTTTCCCCGGCGATAAAATTTTCCATCCTGGAATGCTTTTCAGCTATACCGTCCCCTGGGTTTGGGCTCGTGACGGTGATCCTTTTTGTGAGAGCCGGTTTTTTTTAAAATTTTCGGGGCAGGGGGCGCGCGCAGGCGCGTTTCCCCCCCTTTTTTTTTTTTTTTTTTCCGCTGCAAGCCCCCGTCGCGGGGGGTTTTTGTGCGCCCCCCGGGCCGCCAGTCTGGCGGGGCCCCCTTTTCCGGCACTTTTTTCCCCCAGCAGGAGAAACCCAGTTTTGGGGCGCGCCCCCGCCCCCGGGGGAAGGCCCCCGTCAAATCCAAAAGCGCAACTTCCGTTTCGCATTCCCCGGGTTTTCCTGCAGCGCTTTTTGGGGGGCCAGGAGCTATGACCCCCATGTAGCGGTTCTTCCCGGGAAAAACGTCCCCCCCGGGCTCCACTGTGCCCCCAAAAGAATTCCAGGTATCCGGGAGTGGGGGGGAAGGGGGGGGGGGCCCCTATTTACGCCTGGCCCAATGTGCTTTCAGGTGATGGGGAAAATTTAAAAAAGGGGGCACCTAAAAAAAATGGTCCCCGGGGGTTGGGCCCCCCCCCCAGGACCTTTAGAGGGAGCTTGTACGGGGAAAAAATTGCCCTTTAAAGGGGGTGGCCTGCCTCGTCGGGGGGGGGGGTATCCGGCCCCCCCCGGGGATTTCCCCGTCTGGTGACGGGCGAGGACCAAGCCCACCGTTAACCTTGCCCCCGGCTAGGCATCCTCTTTTTCTGGGTCCTTTAATTTTGGGGTCCCCCTCGAGGGGGGAAAACCCCAATGATGCGGAGGGAGGGCCGCCCCCTTTTTTTTTGAAGGGGTTTCCCCCCCCCTTTAAAGGGCGGATCCCCCTCCCCGTGGTTTACGTATGATGGAAAAAAGGGCCCCTTTTTTGGGTTAATCGGGTCGGAAAATTTCGGCTTACGCAGAAAAATTTTTAAAAAAGGGAGTCCCGACCAAATGGGTTTATTATTTCCTTTTGGGGGGCCCCCTTTTTGGAAAAAGGGGGGGTCGAAAAAAAAGGGTTTTGGGGGGGGGGGGGGGGGCCCCCCCTTTTTTCCCGGGGGGGTTTTTAAAAAATTTTGGGGGGGGGGCCCCAAAAACCCCCCCTTTTTTTTTTCCCCCCCCCCCCGGGGGGGTTTTCCCCCGGGGGGTCCCCCCCGGGGGGGGCCCCCCCCCGGGGGGGCCCCGGGGGGGGGGCCCCCCCGGGGCCCCCCCCCCCCCCCCCTTTTTTTTTTTTTTTTTCCCCCCCGGGGGGAAAAGGGGGGAAAAACCCCCTTTTTTTTTTCCCGGGGTTTTCCCCCCCCCCGGGGGCCCCAAAAAAAAAAAACCCTTTTGGGGGGGGGGAAAAAAACCCCCCCCAAAAAAAAAAGGGGGGGGGTTTTTAAAAACCCCCCTTTTGGGGGGGGGGCCCCCAATTTGGGGGTTTTGGGAATTTTTACCCCCTTTTTTTCCCCGTTTTGGGGGGGGGGGCCCCCCCCCGGGGCCCCCCGGGGGGGGGGGCCCCCCCCCCCCCTTTTTTTTCCCCCTTTTTTTTTTTTCCCCCCCCCGGGGGGGAAAAAAAAGGGGGGGGGGGGCCCCCTTTTTTTTTTTTTTTTTTTGGGGGGGCCCCCCCCGGGGGGGCCCTTTTTTTTTTTTTAAAATTTTTTTTTTAAAAACCCTTTTTTCCCCCCCCCGGGGGGTTCCCCCCCGGGTTTTTTTTGGGGGAAAACCCCCCTTTTTTTTAAAAAAAGGGGGGGGTTTTTTGGGGGGTTTTTTTTTTTGGGGTTTTTTTTCCATTTTTTTTTTTTGGGGGGTTAAAATTTTTTGGGGGGTTTGGGGGGCCCCCCCCCGGGGGGGGGAATTGGGCCCCCCGGTTTTTTTCCCCCCCCGGGGGTTTTTTCCCCCCTTTTTTTTTTTTTTTGGGGCCCCCCCCAAAATTTTTTGGGGGGTTTTTTGGGGGTTTTTTTTTTTCCCCCCCCTTTTTTTTTAAAAAATTTTTCCCTTTTTTTTTTTTTAAAAACCCCCCCCCCCGGGGGTTTTTTTTTGGGTTTTGGTTTTCCCCCTTTTTTTTTAAAACCCCCCTTTTTTTTTTTTTTTTTCCCTTTTCCCTTTTTTGCCCCCTTTTTTTGGGGGTTTCCCAAATTTGGGTTTAAAAAAAAAAAAGGGGGGGGGGGGGGGGGGGTTTTTTTTTTTTTGGGGGGTTTGGGGGGGGGGGGGGGGGGGGGTTTTTTTTTTTTTGGGGGGGGGGGGGTTTTTGTTTTTTTTTTTTTTTTGGGGGGGGGGGGGGGGGGGGGTTTTTTTTTTTTTGGGGGGGGGGCCCCCCGGGGGGGGGTTTTTTGGGGGGGGGGTTTTTGGGGGGGGGGTTTTTTTTTTTTGGGGGGGGGGGGGGGTTAAAATTTTTTTTTTGGGGGAAATTTTTTTTGGCCCCCCCGGGGTTTTTTTTTTTTTTTTTGGGGGAAAAAAGGGAAAGGGGGGGGGGGAAAAAAAAAACCCCAAATTTTTTTCCCTTTTTTCCTTTTAAAATTTAAACCTTTTTTTTTCCCCCCCCTTTTTCCCCCCTTTTTTTCCCCTTATTGGGGAAAAGGAAAAAATTTTAAATTTTTTTTGGGGGGGGAAAAAAAAAAAAAAGGGGGGGTTTTTTTTTAAAAAAAAATTTTTTTTTTTCCTTTTTTTTTTTAAATTGGGGGTTAACCCCCCCGTTTCCAAAATTTTTTTGGGGGGTTTTTTAAAAGGGTTTTTTTTTGTTTAGGCAAAAGGGCCCAAATTGCGACGGGGTTTTTCTCGATTCCAGCCCAAATTTTTGTTGGATAAAGTCAAAAGACGCCCCCTTCCCCCTTTTGAGCTCTGCCTGAAACCCCAAACAGTGGTTTACCCCCCCACATATGGGGTATCAACGTACTCAGGACAAATTGGAAAACAACTATTGAGGTCCAATTTCTCCTGTTACCCTTGGGAAAATAAAAAATTGGTGACTAAAAGATCATTTTTGTGGGAAAAAAATAGGATTTTTTATTTTCATGCCTGGGCATTATAGACTTCTGTGAAGCAGTTGGGGGTTCAAAGTGCTCACCACAGATCTAGATAAGTTCCTTAGGGGGTCTAGTTTCCAAAATGGGGTCACTTGTGGGGAATTCCACTGTTTAGGCACATCAGGGGCTCTGCAAACTGAACATGACACTCATAGAAGTCTGCATTCCAAAATGTCATTACTTCCTTTCCGAGCCCTGCCGTGCACCCAAACAATTCCCTCCACATATGGGGTATCAGCGTACTCAGGACAAATTGGACAACAACTTTTGGGGTCCAATTTCCTTGGGAAAAATCAAAAATTGGGGACTAAAAATAAGTTTTGTGGAATTTTTTTTTTTCACACTCAGGCATTATAAACTTTAGTGAAACACTTGGGGGTTCAAAGTGCTCACAACAGATCTAGATAAGTTCTTTAGGGGGTCTAGTTTCCACAATGGTGTCACTTGTGAGGGGTTTTCACTGTTTAGGCACATCAGGGGCGCTCCAAACGTGACATGGCGTCCAATCTCAATTTCAGACAATTTTGGTTTGAGAAAGTCAAACGGCGATCCTTCCCTTCCGAGCCCTGCTGTGCGCCCAGACAGTGGTTTTCCCCCACATATGGGGTTTCAGCGTACTCAGGAGAAATTGCACAACAACTTTATCTGTCCATTTTCTCCTTTTACCCTTGTTAAAATAAAAAAAAATTGTTTGTAAAAGATAATTTTTGTGACTAAAAAGTTAAATGTTCATTTTTTCCTTCCACGTTGCATCAGGTCCTGTGAAGCACCTGAAGGATTAATAAACTTCTTGAATGTGGTTTTGAGTACCTTGAGGGGTGCAGTTTTTAGAATGGTGTCACTTTTGGGTATTTTCTGCCATGTAGACTCCTTAAAGTGACTTCAAATGTGAGGTGGTCCCTAAAAAAATGGTTTTGCACATTTTGTTATAAAAATGAGAAATCGCTGGTCAACTTTTAACCCTTATAACTTCCTAACAAAAAAAAATTGTGGTTCCAAAATTGTGCTGATGTAAAGTAGACATGTGGGAAATGTTATTTAGTAACTATTTTGTGCGACATATTTCTCTGTTTTAAGGGAATAAAAATTAAAAGTTTGAAAATTGCAAAATTTTCAAAATTTGCACCATATTTCCATTTATTTCATAAATAAATGTAAGTTATATCGAAGAAATTTTACCACTATCATGAAGTACAATATGTCACGAGAAAACACTCTCAGAATCGCAAAGATAAGTAAAAGCGTTCCAGAGTTATAACCTCATAAAGAGACAGTGATCAGAATTGAAAAAATTGGCCCGGTCATTAACGTGCAAACCACCATTAGTTAACCCCTTTAGTGAGCACCATAAAAAAGGCAAAAAACAGTGCTTTATCATCATACTGCCAAGCAAAAAGTGGAATAACACGCGATCAAAAAGACAGATATAAATAAACATGGTACCGCTGAAAACGTCATCTTGTCCCGCAAAAAAAGCTGCCACACAGTGCCATCAGCAAAAAAAATAAAAAAGTTATATCTGTCAGAATGAAGCAATGCAAAAATAATTATTTTTTTCTATAAAATAGTTTTTATTGCATAAAAGTGCCAAAACATTAAAAAAAGATATGTGGTATCGCTGTAATTGTACTGACCCGAAGAATAATTCTGCTTTATCAATTTTACCATACGCGGAATGGTGTAAACGCCCCCCCAAAAGAAATTCATGAATTGCTGTTTTTTTTTCATTCTGCCTCCCAAAAATAGGAATAAAAAGCAATCAAAAAATGTCATGTGCCTGAAAATGGTACCAATAAAAACGGCAACTCGTCCCGCAAAAAACAAGACCTCACATGACTCTGTGGGCCAAAATATGGAAAAATTATAGCTCTCAAAATATGATGATGAAAAAACTATTTTTTGCAATAAAAAGCGTCTTTTATTGTATGACAGCTGCCAAACATAAAAACCCGCTATAAGTAGTAAATCAAACCCCCCTTTATCACCCCCTTAGTTAGCGAAAAAATAAATAAATAAAAAAAAAGGATTTATTTCATTTTCCCATTAGGGTTAGGGTTGGGGTTAAAGTTAGGGTTGGGGCTAGAGTTGGGGTTAGGTGTTATGATTTGGTAGCTGAGGAGAGCAAGCAAAAACGGCAATACACCAGAGAGGTTGGAATCTACTGGATTGCAGTACCCTGACTAACCACCACAACTAAAGGCAGCCGTGGAGCGTACCTACGTTGGTCCTAGACGCCTCGTCACAGCCTGAGAGGTTAACTACACCTAAAGATAGAAAGAGGAAAAGCTATCTGCCCCGGAGCAGATCCCCAAAGAACATAGGAAGCCCCCAAACATGTAATGGCGGTTAGACAAGAGGAAATACAGACACAGACAGAAAATAGTATGAGCAAACGTTGGGGCCCAATCTTCCTAGACAGAAAAGGATAGGAAGGACACTTACTGCAATCCCAAAAAAACCCTAAAAAGTACCAACTCTACTAATTGCAAAAACACCTGAGATCACACGACCTCTACCACCTAAATTAGTTCTCTGGTGTAACAAAACTAAGCAGCAGCCACTGAAGAAAAACTGGAAAAGGCAAATGAACAAACAACAGTGGCTCAGACAAACTGAGAGGAGCACAAGCCCCCGGAGGGGACCTGGCTGACCTCCACAAAAGTGCAGGAAACAATGCAAAAAGCAAGCACAAAAATAAAAACAGAAAATGTCTTATCTGAGAGCAGGAGAAGAGGCAAGATTCAGCAAGCTTCCAAGTGAACCAGGAACCACAGTTGAGACAAGAACAATTGATCACCGGCAACCCTGATGGGAGGGAACCTCCCTTATATAGGACCAGTCTGTAACTCCTGATTGCCAATCTTCACTAAATGGTTCAGCACTGTCTGCAACCACCAGAGGGAGCTTCTGCTCAGAACTCATTTCTAACACATTCACAACAGTTAGGGTTTGGATTAGTGTTAGAGTTTGGATTAGTGTTAGGGTTGGAATTAGGGTTAGGGTTGGGATTATGGTTAGAGGTGTGTTAGGGTTAGGTTTGTGGTTAGGGTTATGGCTGGGATTAGGGTTAGGGTTGTGTTAGGGTTAAAGTTATGGTTAGGGTTGAGATTAGGTTGCAGGGTGTTATGGGCTTAGGGTTGAAGTTAGAATTGGGGGATTTCCACTGTTTAGGCACATCAGGGGCTCTCCAAACTCGACATGGCTTGTGATCTCAATTCCAGCCAATTTTGATATCAAAATGTCAAATGGCGCTCCTTCCCTTCCGTGCTCTCCCATGCGCCCAAACAGTGGTTCCCCCCACATGTGGGGTATCAGCGTGCTCAGGACAAATTGGACAACTTTTGGGGTCCAATTTCTCCTCTTGCCCTTGGGAAAATTAGAAATTGAGGACTAAAAGATCTTGTTTGTGAAAAAAATATGATTTTTTTTCATGGCTCTACGTTATAAACTTGTTTGAAGCACTTGCGGGTTCAAAGTGCTCATCACACATCTAGATACTTTTCTTATGGGGTCTAGTTTCCAAAATGGTGTCACTTGTGGGGGTTTTCCACTGTTTAGGCACATCAGGGGCTCTCCAAATGCGATATGGCTTCCAATCTCAATTCCTGACAGTTTTTGCTTGAAAAAGTCAAACGGCGCTCCTTCCCTTCCGAGCCCTGCCGTGCGCCCAAACAGTGATTTTCCCCCACATATAGGGTATCGTCGTACTCAGGAGAAATTGCAAAACAACTTTTTCTGTCAATTTTCTCCTTTTACTCTTGTGAAAATAAAGAAATTGTTTGTAAAAGATCATTTTTGTGACTAAAAAGTTAAATGTTCATTTTTTTCTTCCACATTCCAAAAATTCCTGTGAAGAACCTGAAGGGTTAATAAAGTCCTTGAATGTGGTTTTGAGTACCTTGAGGGGTGCAATTTTTAGAATGGTGTCACTTTTGGGTATTTTCTGTCATATAGACACCTCAAAGTGACTTCAAATGTGAGGTGGTGCCTAAAAAAATGGTTTTGTAAATTTTGTTGTAAAAATGAGAAATCGCTGGTCAACTTTTAACCCTTATAACTTCCTAACAAAAAAAATGTGGTTCCAAAATTGTGCTGATGTAAAGTAGACATGTGGGACATGTTATTTTGAATCTATTTTATGTGACATATTTCTCTGTTTTAAGGGCATAAAAATTAACTGTTTGAAAATTGCAAAATTTTCCAAATTTTCACGATGTTGCCTTTTTTTAATAAATAAACGCGTTATATTGAAGAAATTTTACCACTATCATTAAGTACAATATATCACAAGAAAACATTCTCATAATTGCCAAGATCCGCTGAAACATTCCAGAGTTATAACCTCATAAAGGGACAGTGGTCAGAATTGTAAAAATTGGCCCGGTCATTAACATAAGGACAACCCTCGGGAGGAAAGGGGTTAAAATCTGACCTTGACATTACAATATTGAAATACGATCTGAATAATATGACTGAATGGGCAAACACTTGGCAAATTAGATTTAATGTAGATAAAAGTAGAGTAATGCACCTAATATGTAGTAATCCTATTGCTGCATATACATTAAATGGGAGTATACTCAGGACTACAGAACAGGAGTTCTTGGGTATTCTGGTTACAAGTAAGCTGAGCAGCAGTACTTAATGTCAAGCAGTGGCCGCAAAAGCAAACAAGATTTTAGGATGTATAAAAGGAGAGATAAAATCCCGCGATCCCAACATATTATTACCCCTTTATAAATCATTGGTGAGGCCACATCTAGATGATGGGATCCAGTTTTGGACTTCACATTTTAAAAAGGATATTCAGAAGTTAGAATCAGTTCAAAGATGGGCAACTAAATTATTACAAGGGATGAAAGGCTTCACATACGATGAGAGGTTGGAAAAGTTGGGCTTTTTTAGCTTAGAAAAAGGACGCCTCAGAGGAGATCTCATTTACATGTATAAATATATATGTGGCCAGTACAAAACACTGGTACATGACTTGCTCCTTCCAAAGACCATACTGAGGACTAGGGGGCAATTATTATGGGTGGAAAAAGGCGTATCCACCAGCTTTTAAAAAGGGCTGGACAATTTCCTTGATACACATAACATTGCTGGTTACAGTCAAATTAGTGACGAAATGTACAATTGGTGGAGAAAGGTTGAACTTGATGGAGCTAGGTCTTTTTTCAACCTATGTAACTATGTACAGTCCTGCTCATTGTTATATTGGCACCCATCATTTTTTTTTCATAAACTGTACAATATGTTTATAAATAAATGGAAATGTACAATAGCTATATCCTCAGGATTTTTTAATTAATGGTCCAAAGTAATGCAACAATAAAACACTGATTTTCAACTTACGTGTTGCAATTTATAAGAAGAGTAGATAGAGCAACATGGCACTCACGAAAAATTAGAGAAAACGGTGCACAAGTCGGGTGTCCAACCCACTCAATAAAGACCAAAAAAACACTTGGCACTCAAAATGTGGAAAAAACAGAAAATTCCTTTTTATTTAGCATCCGGACCAACTGTAATTGAACGTTTTCAGTCCACAATAGGACCTTCATCAGAATTTTTTCACAAGATCACTGCGCACATAGTAATGCATAGAAAATCTGAGTAACCCACAGTTAGTCGTGCTGGATGCGCTGGGAAAGTGTTTATAAAACACCATATGTAATGAATAGGTGTCCTTGACCGGCGGGTGGGAACTGATCCTAAGGAAATGAGGGAATGAGGAGACAGCGTGTCAGAATGGAGCAAGAAGCTCAGCTGGAAGGCGCTGTGCATGGGGATCCGGTGGAGACGTATTGCCGTTCAGAGAAGGACTTTCTTTTATTTTATGCTCCACTCTTTTTTTTTTTAAACCATAAATTTTTATTTACAAATTGTGGCAAACATTACATCATATTGACAGTATGTTAAGCTCCACTCTTAGGGACACAATCCACTTTTAGGGATATTTATTTATTTATATTTCCCTACAGCACCACATAAGTCCTTGTACATATTTTTTCAGGGCTCCCTTCTTTTCTGCAGCCTCCTGGGGATGCCCGTGCTGGCATGGTATTTATGTATATTTAATGATTATTTATATATACTCCATTCATTTACTTCTAGGTATGCTTTCTTGAGATATACAAATAATTTTCATGTAGTGTAATATCTGGATATTTTGCTTACTATGGGACCATTTGATGTGTGTTGTCTTTTTTAAATGGTTTTATTGACAGTCTTTTTGTCCACTAATAAAATTTATATACTTTCACATATATGCATGTTATTTTTTCTATTTGGATGTGCGCCCCTTGTGCAGCGTTCTTTCTCTATTTCCCACATGGGCACCCACAATTGATTCTCATTCATTATATACCACAGGGAGTCAAAATGTGTTTCCATACTAATTTAATGTAAATGGTGCCAATACCAGTCACAGCAAGCTTTAGGTTTTTCTATTTTTATCTCCCTTTTATGTTTGAGTTTTAAATTATTGTTCATCATATGCTCTTTTATTTTCAACATGAGTGCTCTATACAAAAACGGTAATTAGACGTACCGGTAGTTGTATTTCCAGTAACCAATCCTTACAGCACCATGGAGGACATCCTTCTTATCCTCATTGGGACAAGAAACAATGAGAGGTTAAAAGGACCCTCCCATCCAGGGGAGGACACTGACAGCTTGGAGCCCCTGTGCAAGAAATGTGTCTGGGCCCCTTTTCTTTTATGGCGACAAAGCTATATATATATATATATATATATATATATATATATATATATATATATAGCCACAGACACATACATGTATTTATATTACATAGTCTCCTTTATTATGCATATTGCCGTCCACTATTATACAGTAAGAGAAGAAAATCCAGCTCCGGAAATAATGTAAAAATCATCTTTTTATTAAGGCAAATATTAAAATACAAAAATCCAGCATGGCTGCTGTACTAGTCTCAGCGGCGAATAAATGAAGGCACCGCAACACACGGTGACTGCCCACTTCGAGCACCAAGTGCTCTTAGAATCAGATTCTGATTCTAAGAGCACTTGGTGCTCGAAGCGCGTCCAGACTTCAGTGGGCAGTCACCGTGTGTTGCGGTGTCTTCATTTATTCGCCGCTGAGACTAGTACAGCAGCCATGCTGGATTTTTGTATTTTAATATTTGCCTAAATAAAAGGATGATTTTTACATTATTTCCGGAGCTGGATTTTCTTCTCTTCATGTATTGCAACGTCTGGCAGTGACGTATCCTTGTTTGGATGGACTTTGGATCCATGGAGGTGAGCTGAACTATTTCCTTACTATGCATGACTATTATACAGTGCCCTCTCTTGTTATGTACAGTACCGTCCCTTACATATTGGATTAAATAGAGCCATGTTTTTTATTACATACCATCCTGTCTTGTTAGCTGTATAATGCAATGATGGCTGATGGAGCATGGGAAAGCTTCTTTTCTAATGGAGGATCTGATGGACTGGTAGTCTGGTCACTGGCTCCTCCATCAGCAGTCATTTTATATCTAAAAAGAGAGGGGGCTATGTAATAAAAGAGGGCGCTGTTAATAACAAAATTAACAAGAATACACTATGTATGAGACAGCACTGTACATCAGCAGAGGAAGCTATATAATAAGGGACGGCACCATATATAACTAAAGAGGATGGTACATAATAAGGGACGGTGTTATACATAATAAAAGAGGAAACTATGTAACTAAAGGCATAGTCACACTTAGCGATCGCACCAGCGATCACGACAACGACACGACCTGGAGAGATCATTGGTGTGATCGCTATGTGATCGCTAGTTAGCTTCCAAAACACAAAGATCTCATCAGAGATCAGCGATCTGTATAACGACCTCTGCGGTCGTTGGGAAAACCTAGTCCCGCCTGTGACGCTGGTAAAGTCGTTCATAAAGGGTGTCACACTCAGCGATTCAGGCTCACCAGCGGGACACCAACGACCAAAAAACGGCTCAGAACGTTCATAAGCGATCAGCGACATCGCAGCAGGGGACACATCGCCGCTACATGTCACACACAGCTAAGTCACTAACGAGATAGCTACTGCGTCATAAAATCAGTGACTCAGCAGCGATCTCGTTAGCGATCTCGCTTAGTGTGACAGTACCTTAAGGATGGTCTTATACAGAATTAGTGAGTATACTATATACTAAGGGACTGTGCTAGACATAATAAGTGAGTACACTATATACTAAGGGACTGTGTTAGACATAATAAGTGAGTAAACTATATACTAAGGGACTGTGTTAGACATAATAAGCGATAATAATGTCTTCCTCCACCTCCACCTGTTCCTAAGTCCATTATAAGTTTCCCTTCCTCCCATCCCAATCCCTACACCCCTCATTGTCCTCCTTCCCCTGCATCTCATTATTGTCCTCCCCTCCACCCCATCATTGCCCTCTTTACCACCTCCATCATTGCCTTCTCCTCCACCACTATCATTGCTTTCTCCCCTGCCACCCCATCATTGCCCATTCCACCACCTCCATCATTTCCTTCTCCCCACCACCCCTTCATTGTCTCTCCCCCATCACTCCTATCATTGCTCATTCCACCACCTCCATCATTGCATTCTCCCCACCACATTCAACATCATTGCTTTTTCCCCCACCACCATCATTGCCCTTTCCACCACCTCCATCATTGCTTTCTCCTCCACGACCCCCATAATTGCCTCCTCCTCATCACTCCCATCATTGCCTTTTCCACTACCACCATCATTGCCTTCTCCCCACCCCATCATTGCCCTTTCCACCACTTTCATTATTTCCTCCTCCCCCACCATCCCCATCATTACCCTCTCCATCACCCTATCATTGCCTTCTCCCCATCACCCCATCATTAACTTCTCCCCATCATGGCCTTCTCTCCATCACCCCATCATTGCCCTCTCCCATCACCACCATCATTGCCCTCTCCCCATCACCCCCATAATTTCCCTATCCCCATCATTGCCTTCTCCCCATCACATCCATCAATGCCTTCTCCCCATCACCCCATCATTGCCCTCTCCATTACCCCATCATTGCCTTCTCCATCACCCCCATCATGGCCTTCTCCATCACCCCCATCATGGCCTTCTCCCCATCACCTCCATCAATGCTTTCTCCCCATCACCCAATCATTGCCTTCTCTCCATCTCCCCATCACCTCCACCATAGCCTTCTCCCCATCACCTCCGTTATCGCCTTCTCCCCATCGCCTCCATCATTGCCCTCTCCCATCACCCCCATCATTGCCCTATCCCCCTCACCCCATTATTGCCTTCTCCCCATCATTGCCTTCTTCCAATCACTCCATATCATTGCCCTCTTCATCACCCCATCATTGCCTTCTCCCCATTACCCCCATCATGGCCCTCTCCCCATCATTGCTTTCTCCCCATCACCACATCATTGCCCTCTCCATCACCCCATCATTGCCTTCTCTGTTGTGAATGGACTTGAATTGAGTTCTGAGCAGAGGCTCCCTCTGGTGGTTACAAGCGGTACTGGACTGTCCAGTGAAGATTGTGAGGATTGGGAATCAGGTGTTACTGACTGGTCTTATTTAAGGGAGTCGCCTTCCCATCAGGGTTGCCGGTGATCAATTGTTCTGGTCTCAATCCTTGATTCCTGTTTCCTTTGTAGCCTGCTGTGTCGTGTCTGCATCTCCTGCTAACAGATAAGACATTTTCTTCTTTTTGTTTTTGTGCTTGCTTTTTGCATTTTTTCCTGCACTTCTGTGGGGGCCTTCAAGGTCCCCTCCGGGGGCTTTTGCCCTCTCAGTTTAGTTCAGCCACTGATGTTTTGTACATTTGTTTTTTCCAGTTTTTTCAGTGGCTGCTGTTTTGATTTTGTTACACCAGAGAACTAATTTAGGTGGTAGAGGTCGTGTGATCTCAGGTGTTTTTGAAATTAGTAGAGTTGGTGCTTTTCAGGGTTTTTTGGGATTGCAGTAAGTGCCCTTCCTATCCTTTTCTATTTAGATAGTTTGGGCCCCAACGTTTGCTCATACTATTTTCTGTCTGTGTCAGTATTTCTTCTTGTCTAACCGCCATTACATGTTTGGGGGCTTTCTATGTTCTTTGGGGATCTGCTCCGGGGCAGATAGCTTTCCTCTTTCTTTCTTTAGGTATAGTTAGTTTCTCAGGCTGTGACGAGGCGTCTAGGACCAACGTAGGAACGCTCCACGGCTGCCTCTAGTTGTGGTGGTTAGTCAGGGTACTGCAATCCCATAGATTCCAACTGCTCTGGTGTATTGCCTTTTTTACCTGCACTCCTCAGCTACCAAATCATAACAGTATCACCGGCCAAAACTGAAATTTATATGGTACTCACAGAAGGGAAAATTATTGTGAAAGAAAAAAAAAAAGGTTGTCAGAGTTGTCAGAGATATTTTTCTGTTTGTTGCATTTTTTTTTCCCTCTGTATCTCTGGGTGCTGGGGAGGATTTTTTTTTTCTCTCTCTCTCAATGGAGTTTGCACAGTTGTCTGGCCGTGTGGATCAGCTTGCCACTGAGGTTCGGAGTATTTCTACCTATCTTGCTAGGTTGCCTGTTGTGGAACCTAGGATTCCCATGCCAGATTTATTTTTGGGGGATCGAGCCAAGTTTCTGAATTTCAAAAATAATTGTAAATTGTTTTTTGCCTTAAAATCTAAGTCCTCAGGGAACGCAGCGCAGCAGGTTCAAATTGTCATCTCTCTCCTGCGCGGCTATCCTCATGATTGGGCTTTTTCCCTGACACCTGGGGATCCTGTTTTGAGTGATGTTGATGCATTTTTTCAGGCCTTGGGGTTATTGTACGATGAGCCTAATGTCACTGATCAAGCTGAAAAAGCTTTGTTGGCATTAAATCAGGGGCTTGATGACGCTGAGTTATACTGTCAGAGATTCCGCAGGTGGGCAGTCCTGACCAAATGGAATGACGACGCTTTGGCAGCCCTTTTTCGGAAGGGTCTGTCAGATAATGTAAAGGATGTTATGGTGGGATTCCCTGTCCCCTCTGGTCTCAATGATTCTATGTCATTAGCGATTCAAATTGACAGACGTTTGCGTGAGCGGAGAAGTATGCGTGGAATAGTGTTGCCTTGTGAACCTGCTTCTGAACCCATGCAGTGTGATAGAGTGGTTTCTGGGGCACAGCGTCATGAGTTTCGAAAGCGCAATGGGTTATGTTTCTACTGTGGTGATGCCTCTCATGCTATTTCAGTCTGCCCTAAGCGGGGAAGACGTTTTGCACGCTCAGTTGTCTTGGGTAGTGTTCAGACTAAGTTTTTATTAACTGTTACTCTGATATGCTCTCTGTCCTCATTTTCTGCTCAGGCTTTCGTTGATTCGGGAGCAGCTATTAACCTGATGGATTTTGATTTTGCTAAACGTTGCGGGTTTCCCTTGGTACCCCTACAGAAATCTATTCCCCCTACTGGGGATCGATTCTACCCCTTTGGCTGAGAATAAACCGCAGTTCTCTACTCAGGTGATAATGAGGGTTGAACCTGATCATCAGGAGAGCTGCAAATTTTTGGTTCTGTATAATCTGCATGACATTATCGTGCTGGGTTTCCCTTGGTTACAGTCTCATAATCCTGTTTTGGATTGGAAATCTGTGTCTGTAACCAGTTGGGGCTGCCAATGTGTTAATACCATCACTCCTGTTTTTTCTGCCTCCCCCAGGCTCAGGATGTTCCTGACTTTTTGATTGATTTTTCTGATGTGTTTAGCGAAAGTAAATCTGCATCTTTGCCTCCCATAGGAGCTATGACTGCGCTATTGAATTAGTGCCTGGTAGTAAATTCCCTAAAGGTCGCCTTTTTAACTTGTCTGTACCTGAACATGACGCTATGCGTTCTTATATCAAGGAGTCATTGGAGAAGGGTCATATCAGACCATCCTCTTAGGTGCCGGTTTTTTCTTTGTGGCCAAAAAGGATGGTTCATTAAGGCCGTGTATTGATTATCGTCTTTTGAACAATATTACTGTGAAATATCAATATCAGTTACCCTTGATTTCTGACCTGTTTTCCAGGGTGAAAAACGCTACTTGGTTTACCAAGCTTGACCTCAGGGGGGCATATAACCTTATTCGCATTAAGCACGGGGATGAATGGAAGATGGCATTTAACACCCCTGAAGGGCATTTTGAGTACCTTGTGATGCCCTTTGGGCTCACTAATGCTCCTTCTGTCTTCCAGTCCTTCATGAATGACATTTTCAGGGATTTTGTGGATAAATTTCTGATTGTTTATTTGGATGATATCTTGATTTTTTCTAATGACTGGGACTCTCATGTGAAACATGTTCGAACTGTATTCCAGATTTTGAGAGAGAATGCTCTGTATGTGAAGGGATCAAAGTGTCTTTTTGGCGTACAGAGGATCTCATTTTTGGGATTCATTTTGTCCCCATCTGTTATTGAAATGGACCCGGTCAAGGTTCAGGCCATCTGTGATTGGGTCCAACCTACTTCATTAAAGGCTCTTCAAAGATTTTTGGGTTTTGCCAATTTTTATCGTAAATTTATTGGTAATTTCTCGGTTATTGTTAAACCATTAACTGATTTGACCAAAAAGGGTTCTGATGTGGTGAATTGGCCTCCTGAGGCAGTCTCTGCATTTCAGGAACTTAAGCAGAGATTCACTTCTGCTCCTGTTCTACGGCAGCCTGATGTTTCTCTGCCATTTCAGGTGGAAGTTGATGCCTCTGAAATTGGGGCAGGTGCCGTTTTGTCCCAAAGAGATCCAGAGACCTCTAAAAGTAACCCTTGTGCCTTTTTCTCTCGAAAATTTTCTCCTACTGAACGTAATTATGACGTGGGTAATCGGGAGTTATTGGTCATGAAGTGGGCTTTTGAAGAGTGGAGACATTGGCTGGAGGGAGCCAAACATCAGGTGGTGGTCCTTACTGACCATAAGAATCTGGTTTATCTGGAATCTGCCAAGCGACTTAATCCTAGACAGGCCAGGTGGGCCTTGTTTTTCACACGTTTTAATTTTGTGGTTTCCTTTCTTCCTGGCACTAAGAATTTTAAGGCGGATGCCCTCTCGAGGAGTTTCCTTGCGGACTCTCCTGAGGTATCTGATCCTTCTGTTATTTTGAAAGAAGGTGTAGTTCTTTCCGCCATCTCGCCCAATTTGAGACTGGCTCTGGAGGGGTGTCAGGAGGATAGGCCCGAGCGCTGCCCTGTTGGGAAATTGTTTGTCCCGGACCAGTGGAAAAAGAGTGTGATGTCTGAGATTCATTGTTCCGCGTTGGCCGGTCATCCCGGAATTTTTGGTACCAGAGACTTGGTTAGTCGGTCCTTTTGGTGGCCTACCTTATCTCGTGATGTCAGGGAATTTGTGCAGTCCTGCGGGACTTGCTCTCGCTCCAAGCCTTGCTCTCGCTCTAGTGGTTTGTTGATGCCATTGCCTGTGCCCAAGAGACCATGGACCCATATCTCTATGGATTTCATTTCCGACCTCCCTGTTTCTCAGAGAATGACTGTCATCTGGGTGATTTGTGATAGGTTTTCCAAGATGATACATCTTGTGCCATTACCTAAGTTGCCTTCCTCCTCTGAATTGGTGCCTTTGTTCCTTCAGCACGTGGTTCGTTTACACGGCATTCCTGAGAACATTGTGTCTGACAGAGGAGTCCAGTTTGTTTCCAGATTTTGGAGGACCTTTTGTTCTAAGCTTGGTGTTCAGTTGTCTTTCTCCTCGGCTTTTCATCCTCAGACCAATGGACAAACTGAGAGAACAAACCAGACATTGGAGACTTATCTAAGATGCTTTGTGTCTGCTGATCAGGATGACTGGGTCTCTTTTTTGCCTTTGGCTGAGTTTGCTCTTAATAATAGGGCTAGCTCTGCCACTTTGATGTCTCCATTTTTCTGTAATTCTGGGTTTCACCCTCGATTTTCTTCAGGACAGACGGAGGCTTCTGCCTGTCCAGGTGTTGACTCTGTTGTTGAGCGTATGCAACAGATTTGGGACCAGGTAGTGGAGAGGTTGTCCCTCTCTCAGGAGAGGGCCCAGCGGTTTGCTAACCGGCATAGGACTGATGGTCCTCGGTTTAAAGTGGGGGACTTGGTCTGGTTGTCCTCAAAAAATATTCCTATGAGAGTGGCATCTCCTAAATTTAAGCCTAGGTTCATTGGACCTTATAACATCATGGAGATTCTTAATCCTGTTTCTTTTCGTTTGCTTCTTCCAGGGACATTTAAGATCCATAAACGTGTTCCACAAGTCCTTGTTGAAGAGGTTTGTTGAGCCAGTGGTTCCTACTGCTTTGCCTCCTGACCCTGTTCTGGTTGAGGGCAATATGGAGTTTGTGGTTGAGAAAATATTGAATTCTCGTTTTTCTAGACGGAAACTCCAGTATTTGGTTAAGTGGAGAGGTTATGGTCAGGAAGACAATTCTTGGGTGTTTGCTTCGGACATCCATGCTAGGAGACTCATCCGTGCGTATCATAGAACTCATCCTGACCGACCTGGTTGCTCAAGTGAGGGTTCGGTGACCCCTCCTCAAGGGGGGGGTACTGTTGTGAATGGACTTGAATTGAGTTCTGAGCACAGGCTCCCTCTGGTGGTTACAAGCGGTACTGGACTGTCCAGTGAAGATTTTGAGGATTGGGAATCAGGTGTTACTGACTGGTCTTATTTAAGGGAGTCGCCTTCCCATCAGGGTTGCCGGTGATCAATTGTTCTGGTCTCAATCCTTGATTCCTGTTTCCTTTGTAGCCTGCTGTGTCGTGTCTGCATCTCCTGCTAACAGATAAGACATTTTCTTCTTTTTGTTTTTGTGCTTTATTTTTGCATTTTTTCCTGCACTTCTGTGGGGGCCTTCAAGGTCCCCTGCGGGGGCTTTTGCCCTCTCAGTTTAGTTCAGCCACTGATGTTTTGTACATTTGTTTTTTCCAGTTTTTTCAGTGGCTGCTGTTTTGATTTTGTTACACCAGAGAACTAATTTAGGTGGTAGAGGTCGTGTGATCTCAGGTGTTTTTGAAATTAGTAGAGTTGGTGCTTTTCAGGGTTTTTTGGGATTGCAGTAAGTGCCCTTCCTATCCTTTTCTATTTAGATAGTTTGGGCCCCAACGTTTGCTCATACTATTTTCTGTCTGTGTC
The DNA here is from genome assembly GCA_033576555.1 of Oophaga sylvatica. Taxonomy (NCBI): domain Eukaryota; kingdom Metazoa; phylum Chordata; class Amphibia; order Anura; family Dendrobatidae; genus Oophaga; species Oophaga sylvatica. The sequence goes on along the minus strand of JARQOD010006082.1, from coordinate 24,608 downwards.
AGTATTTCTTCTTGTCTAACCATCATTACATGTTTGGGGGCTTTCTATGTTCTTTGGGGATCTGCTCCGGGGCAGATAGCTTTCCTCTTTCTTTCTTTAGGTATAGTTAGTTTCTCAGGCTGTGACGAGGCGTCTAGGACCAACGTAGGAACGCTCCACGGCTGCCTCTAGTTGTGGTGGTTAGTCAGGGTACTGCAATCCCATAGATTCCAACTGCTCTGGTGTATTGCCTTTTTTACCTGCACTCCTCAGCTACCAAATCATAACACTTCTCCCCATCACCCCCATCATGGCCTTCTCCCCATCACCCCCATCATGGCCTTCTCCCCATCACCTCAATCAATGCCTTCTCCCCATCACCTCCATCTATGCCTTCTCCCCATCACCCCAACATGGCCTTTTCTATCACCCCCATCATGACCTTCTCCCCATTATTGCCTTCTCCCCATCACCTCCATCATGGCCTTTCTCCCATCACCTCCACTATCGCCTTCTCTCCATCACCTCCATCATTGCCTTCTCCCCATCACCTCCATAATTGCCCTCTCCATCACCCCCATCATAGCCTTCTCCCCACCACCTCCATCATTGCCTTCTCCCCATCACATCCATCATGGCCGTCTCCCCATCATTGCCCTGTCCTCCACCTACACAAACACAGAAACATTCACCTGTCTGCACATTCCCCCGCAGCGCTACACATGGACGCACACACACACCACTACTCATCTCTGCACACAGACACACAACATCAACACCCAACACACACACAGCACCTCTCACCTGTCTGCACCGCAAGCACTCCCGCAGCACCACCGGCGCCCACGCTTTCTCTCTCTGCCACAGCCAACCGCTAAATGATGACGTCATCCAGTGGCGCTGCTGTCTGTGTGAGAGGAAGCGCGGGTGCAGGGTAGGAAGCAGGACAGATCGCTGCAGCTTCGCTGCTATTACTCTTGTAGGCAGTGGAGCTGCAGGGATTGCTTCCTGACCGCCGCACATGAAGACAGACTGGCCAGGGGCCCCCGGAGCCTCGGGGCCGGATACACAGGCCAGATTGCCCTCAATATTAGCTGCCCTGCAGGGGCCCCCTGGAGCCTCTGGGCCCCGGTGCAGCCTCAAAGGCTGCACATACGGTATGTCCGCCCATGCTCCCATCTCCACCCTTCAGTGTCTTTTCAAAGTACAACATCTGGATGGATGCAACAAAAATTTTATTAGACATTCTTTATACACATGTTACATCACATTAGTATAGAACAGTGATGGCTAACCTTGGCACTCCAGCTGTTGTAAAACTACAACTCCCAGCATGCGCTTGCAACCTGCAGCAGTTGAGGCAGCAGTTGGGCATGCTGGGAGCTGTAGTTCTCCAACAGCTGGAGTGCCAAGGTTCGCCATCACTGGTATAGAATATTCTCATCAGGGAGGGAACTAGAAGTGCTGTTAGAATGGGTTCCTGGAAATACAATTACCGGTAGGTCTAATTACCATTTCCAGTTCACAAATCCTGACAGCACCATGGAGAATACCAAAGTATGATAATCTAGGGTGGGATTACTGCACAAAGAACCTTTCTACCGAAGGCTAGTTGCCCCGCGACTACGTCTAGCTTATAATTTTTCGAGAAGGTATTCAGACTAGAACAAGTTGAGGCCCTGCAAATCTGATCCACTGAAGCCCCCCCCCCCCTTTCTCAGCCCATGAAATAGCTATGGCCCTAGTTGAATGGGCTCAAAGATTATCCGGGGGAGATCTTCTGTGAGCTTCATAGGTTAGACTGATCGTGGATCTGATCCACCTAGCTATTGTGCATTTGGCTGCTCTTTTACCCCTATTTGAACCACTATACTGCAGAAACAAGTTTGTGTCCTGCCCCCAGCCCTTCGTTGCCTCTAGGCATTAAGAACTGTCTCGCTAATATCTAGGCAATGAAAGGATTTTTTCCTTCAGGTTTCTAGTGTGCTGGCAGAAGGAGGGGAGAACAACCTCCTGATTCATGTTCGGAGTTGAAACGATCTTGGGGAGGAATGCTGGGTCGAGCGTCAAGACCAGTCAATCCTCAAACACCTGTAAGTATGGGTCCTGAATAGATAGGGATTGCAGTTTCCCTATCCTTTTTGCCGATGTGATCACTATCAGAAAAGCAGTCTTGAATGAGAGTCTACTAATGTCCATGTCATCTGCTGGTTCATATAGGTGTCTACACAGTGCGTTTAGTACTAGATTAAGATCCCATGGTGGGACTGACTTTCTTACAGAAGGCTGCAGCCTCTGTAAAGCTCTAGAGAACCTAGCTATCCAGGAGTGAGAGGATAGGGGAGAGTCAAAAAATACGCTAAGGGCCGAGATCTGAACCCTCAAAGTACTTGGTCTAAGGCCTTGCTTTCTGCTTGCTTGAAGGGGAGAAATTACTTCGTCGAACAATCTTTTTGATTTCAAGACCTGCCTCTCAGGATCCATGCTGAGAGCTGAAGACTGTCTGGGTTGAGGTGGAGAACTGGGCCATGGTGGAGGATATCTTTTCTTCTTGGAAGGAGGTTGGGGTCTTATTCCGTCATTTTCCTCAGCAGAGGGAACCAACTCCTCTTCGGCCTGAAGTGCACCACCAAGACAATTTTCGTTCTTTCTTCCTGTACCTTCCTGATCACCCTTGGGACAAGAGGACGATATAGAAATGCATATGACAGTCCCTCTCCCATGGCTGAAACAGTGCGTCGACCCCTGCTGAACCGTCCAAGGGATTTAGGGAGTAGAATCTTCTGACCTTCGCATTCTCTCTGTCAACAAACAGATCCACTTGTGGCACCCCCCAGCGTTGACACAGCATACTGAACACTTCCTCGTTCAGTTCCCACTCCATGGGGGATGACGGTTGTCTGCCACCTTGTTTCTGAATCCCTTCAGGTGTACTGCAGAGACGGATAGGACCGTCGCTTCTGCCCATCTGAAGATCCTCTTGGCCAGATGTTGCAGTGCAGGATGTTTTGGTCCCCCTTGATGACGTAGGAATGCCACCACTGTCATTTGTTAGACAGGATCTTTATGTGTCTGCCCCTAACCACCGACTAAAACTGGAGAAGTACCTTCCACACCACGCACAGCTCCCTGAAATTCGAGGACCTTGTCCCATCTCTGGACTACATTCTCCTTGGAAATATCTCCCTTCCACATGGCTCAGACTGGTGTGATGCCACAGTCCCCAATAGACAGGTAAATGTCCCCAATAGACAGGTATATGTCCCCAATAGGCAGTATAGGTCTCTAATAGACAGATAAATGTCTCCAATAGGCAGGTAAATGTCCCCAATAGGCAGGTAAATGTCCCCAATAGGCAGGTAAATGTCCCCAATAGGCAGGTATATGCCCCCAATAAGCAGCATAGGTCCCCAATAGGAAGGTAAATGTCCCCAATAGGCAGCATTTTGGGAGCAGGCAGAGGGCTGACAGCCGCTCTACCTTCGGATTGGAGACTCAGCGGCGTGACGCGGGGTTGCGATCGCTGCCATGGTAACCCGATGTTGTCTTGACGACATCCGGGTTACCAGAGCTGAGAAACTTCCCGGTCATGTGCAGTGCATGATCAGGAAATCTCTCAGGTCAGCGTGCAGTAAGTGCAGCGCTGACAGCTTATATAGCACGTAGATGCTGCTTCATCTGCATGCTATAGAAGCGATCAGCCTGCAAAAAAATTATTGTCCCATAGTGGGACAAAGAGTAAAAGTTAGAATAAAGTAAAAAATTTTTTTAAATAATTGTAAAAATATTAAAAAAAAATAATAAAAAAATCAATATTTATTCTATTACTAAATAAATATTTGAATAAAATAAATCTAAACAATAAAAGTACACATATTTGGTATTGCCGCCTCTGTAATGACCCGACCTATAAAACTGTCCCACTAGTTAACCCCTTTACTGAACACCATAAAAAAGGCAAAAAACAATTCTTTATCATCATACCGCCAAACAAAAAGTGGAATAACACGCGATCAAAAAGACGGATATAAATAAACATGGTACCGCTGAAAATGTCATCTTGTCCAGCAAAAAACAAGCCCCCACACAGCTCCATCACCAGAAAAATAAAAAAGTTATAGCTCTCAGAAAAAAGCGAAGCAAAAACCAGGTAATACTTACCGGTAATAGGATTTTGCGGAGTCCATGACAGCACCCTACTGAGAGAGGGGATCCGCCCACCATGACAGGGAACCTACAGGTTAAAAGGGGGAGGTCCACCTCGCCTCCTTAGTTGCGTTTCAGAGTATGAGAGGAACTGCCAGCCGGATTAGTACACAATAATCATCAAATTTACATCACAAAATACCATCACCTCTAAAGAGTGAGAAAATTACAACACACTTCCCTTCAGAGTGCAGGAAGCCAAGTGAATAATTACTGGGGGGAATGTGCGAGTGCTGTCGTGGACTCCGTAAAATCCTATTACCGGTAAGTAATATCCGGTTTTCCTATCGCCACAACAGCACCCTACTGAGAGACTTTCAGAGACTCACCTGGGAGGAACCACAGAATTAAGAACTGATTGCCCGAAGTCTACACTAGAGGTGGATGATAGGTCAAGACGGTAGTGTCTATAAAAGATGACAGGTGACGACCAAGTTGCCGCTTACAAATTGAATCAATGGAGACGTCAGCCTTTTCATCCCTTGAGGATGCCATGGCGCGTGCTGAAAGAGCTCTCACTACCTCTGGTGGGGTTTCCCCTTTGGCTGAATAAGCTAGGCCTCTTATCCACTGGGCGATAGTGTTCTTTGTGACACCTGATCCCTTCTTTCTGTCCTGAAAGGAGACAAACAAGACCCTACTCTGCCTCCAAGACTGAGTCCTCTCTAAATACTTCAGTACTTCTGACGTCTAAAGTATGATATCTTTGTTCCTCTGCTGTAGTGGGGCTATCAAAGAAGGATGGTAAATAAATTTCTTGACTCCTATGAAACCTCGACGTGACGTTTGGTAAATGAGCCGGGTCCGGTTTCAGAACTATCTTATCCTGATAAATCATCAAAAATGGAGCATCTACCAATTGTGCCTGAATGTTACTGACTCGTCTTGCAGAAGTTAAGGCTACTAAAAAAGGTGTTTTGAGGGTCAGAATTTTAACAGAGGCAGCATCTAAGGGTTCGAAGGGGGGACCTGTTAAGGCATCTAGCACAAGGTTCCAATCACACTGAGGTAATCTAGAAATATGCACTGGGTCACCACGTACACATGCTTTTATAAACCTAGTGACTCCCCTGCTACATTATAGTTATAGAGTGCGACCAGAGCAGAGACCTGTACTCTAAGGGTGTTGATAACCCCAACTCTCGGCTTTTCTGCAAAAATTCCAGAATTGCCAGAATTAGAACCTGGTCCAACAGGGGAGCTGAGTGGAATAGCAAAAGCTTCCTCTAGGTCTTATAATAAATTCTTGTGGTAACCTCTTTCCTACTCTTTAGTAAGGTGGTGACTATGGCTTCTGAAAACCTTCTATGCCTCAGCAGCTCCCTCTCAAATTCCATGCCATCAAGTGGAGACCCTCCATCTGGGGATGACAGAATGGGCCTTGAGAGAGAAACTCTGTGCTCGTTGGCAACACCCAAGGGTCGGTAACGGACATTGCCCTCAGCCAAGAAAACCAGGACCTCTTGGGCCAGAAGGGGGCAATCAGATTCTCTCGCTCTCTCGTCTCTGATTTTTCTGAGCACTAGCGGAATCAGACACATCGGAGGGAATGCGTAGGCAAGAGTATAATCCCACCAGACTTGAAGGGAGTCTACCACCTCTGGCTGGTCTGACGACTGTAGGGACGCAAACCTTCTGACCTGTCTGCGGCTCCTTGTGGCAAAAAGGTCTATGTCCAGGAGGCCCCATAACCATACTATCTGTCTGAAAAACTGTCGGTCTAGGGACCATTCCCCCTGGCTTAAGGAGTGTTGACTGAGATAGTCTGCCTGAATATTGTGTTCCCCTGATGTGAAGTGCAGACAAGGGAGAGGAGGTGATTTTCGGCCAGGGTGAGTATGTCGTCTGAGGTGGACATTAGTGACTGTGAAATTGTTCCCCCCTGCCAATTCAAATAGGCCACCACTGTAGTGTTGTCAGTGTGTTCTCGTACATGGGTGCTCCGCAGGATCGGTAGAAACTCGAGAAGCGCATACTTGACCACCCGTAATTCCTTCAGGTTTGTGGAACCCTGTGTCTCCCTGGTTGTCCACTTCCCCTGGGCTAGTCTGTCTCAAACGTGAGCTCCCCACCCCGAGGGACTGGCATCTGTCGTGACTATAATGTCAGGTTTTATTTTCCACTGAACCCCTTCAGACAGATGTACTAGGTGTAGCCACCAGGATAGGTTGTCCACAGTGGCGACTGACAACCGCATTCTTCATTCGAGGTGAACCTGCATTCTCCTTTCTGCCCCAAGCACCTCGTTCTGTAAAGCCCTGGTATGAAATTGTGTCCTCTGCATGGCCGGCATACAAGATGTCAGAGTACCCAGCAGGGACATTGCATCCATCAAGGATAGATCTGGATTGGCTATTATCTTTCCGACTTTGTGGATGATGCTTTGTCTTTTGTCCTCTGGAAGAAAGCAACATTGAGCTACCAAATCCAGAAGGAGACCGAGGAACCTTAGCAGGGTCGAGGGAACTAGTCTTGATTTATCCAGATTTATTATCCATCCCAGACTCTGTAGAGATGATATTATACGGTTCAGCCAGGTACCACACTGTGTGGCCAACCTCCCTACTATAAAAAATTCATCCAGGTACATGATGACCAGGGCACTTTGTTGATCAGGGTAAACTCTTAAGGTTGTTAATATGAAGGAGTCCGGAGGAATATTTTGGAATTCCAATTTTAGCCCAGCTGAAACTATATCGAGGATCCAGGTGTTAGATGTTATATGGATCCATTATTTAAAGACATATTTCAGCCTACCCCCCACCGGGAGATCAGGTCTAATAATACTTGCGCCTATATTTGGACGATGAGGCCCCACCGAAGTAGGCGCCTTTCTGTCTCGGTTTCTATATTTCCTCTGGGAAGATGACCACCTCCTATCCGTGTTTCTGAAAGTAGGGGTATATTGTTTAGGAAACCCTTTTTTCTTGTCACCTACTATTGCGAGGATCTCATCTAGCACAGGGCCAAACAAGTACTCATCCCGGCATGGAATGGCACACAATTTGGTCTTAGCGTGTGCATCCCCCTTCCAGCTCTTTAACCAGAGGGCTCGGCAGGCAGCATTGGACAGACCACCAGACCTGGCAGCTAACCACAATGAGTCGACGGAAGCATCCGCCAGATACGCTGCCCCTCCACGGATTTGTGGGAACGAGTCCAGCAACTTGTCCCTAGGCGTTCCAGATCGAATCTGGTCCTCAAGCTGGTCCAGCCAGACCATCATCAATCTGGCGGTACAGATGCTCGCAATAGCATTTTTGAATGCTCTGGCCGACGTCTCCCAAGTTAGTTTTAGAAACATTTCTGCCTTTCTATTGAAGGGATCCTTTAGGAGACCTTTGTCTTCTAGGGACAATGCTGACTGTTTCGACGAAGCAGCTACTGCAGCATCGACTTTGGGGACTTTAACCCATTCTGCTAATACGTCATCATCAAAGGGGTATTTACGTTTTGAGGAGGATGGCAGGAACCCCCGACTGTCCTGCTTCTCCCATTCCCTCTTCACAAGGTTTCTAACCATATCAATCACAGGAAAGGATTTCTGATTCCTCTGGTCTAGGCCACCGAACATCAGGTCATGAACAGAATTGGGCCCCTTCTTGTCAGCCATCCCCATGGTGGACTGGACTGACCTGACCAAAGCATCCACATTCTCAAAAGGGAAACAAGACCTGCCCTCCTCGTCTGAGGAGGATAAAGACAAGGAGGATTCTGCAGATTCCATTTGCTGTCCTCTTGCTGACAGACTAGATCATGAGTTAGATTCTACACAGCTAGACTTCCAACCAGTTTTCCCTTTAAGGGAGCGCCTAATCTCCTCTCTGATAAATGGTTTAAGATCAGACTTAGGGCTCCGACACACATAGCGATACACGAGCGATCCCGACAACAATATGCACTTGTCAGGATCGCTGGTGTGTCGCTACATGATCACTGGTGAGCTGCCAAACTGGCAGCTCAGGCAGCGATCAGGACAGCGACACTGCGGGTAACGTCGTTTAGTTACCCGCAGTGTACGTTGGATACCAGCCCGCTGGTGCAGGTACCTTGATTACCAGCTCCCCTGCAGCAGCGCGCTGGTATCCAACGTACACATCAGGTTTCCAGGCGCCGCCCGGCGCCTGGAAACCTGATGTGTACCTTGGTTACCAGCTGATCGCTGGTCTCCAGCCTGCCACACGCAGCGATGCGTGCTGGCCAGCAGGAGACCAACGATCAAAAAAATGTCCAGGACATTCAGCGACGATCAGCGATACCCAGCAAGGGGGCTGATCGTCGCTGAATGTCACACACAGCGATATCGCTGTGGAGATCGCTGTTGCGTCACAAAACTAGTGACTCAGCAGCGATCTCGCTAGCGAGATCGCTGTGTGTGACGGGGGCTTTATGCATAGGAGCTTCTTCCTCCAGGGTCTGGCATATACAGGACTGACACAGCCTTTTAAGATAAGCATCAGGCAGGGGCTCTGTACATAAAGCACACTGTTTGTGCTTGGTTTTAACAGACTTCTTTTCCTTGGAATACATAGAAACAAAAGAGGATTCAGCTTACCAGGTGATCACCGTATGCACTCACCATCTGAAGCTTGTTAGCCGGGTACCGGCTTGGGAGGTGGAGACACAGAGCGTGATTTGGAGGTTACAGATGACTGGCAACCCTGTTCACTTCTGGCATCCGTGTTGTCACTCCATCTAGAGCGACCACTGTTGTGTTATGTTTAGGTAGCTGAGGAGAAAAAGCAAAAACTGTAATACACCAGAGAGGCTGGAACCTATTGGATTGCAGTAACCTGAACTAACCACACAACTAGAGGTAGCCGTGGAGCGTTCCTACGTTGATCCTAGACGCCTCGTCACAGCCTGAGAGATAACTACACATAAAGGCAGAAAGATGAAAGCTATCTGCCCCGGAGCAGATCCCCAAAGAAAATAGGAAGCCCCCAAACATATAATGGCGGTTAGACAAGAAGATAGCACAGACACAGACAGAAAATAGAATGAGCAAACGTTGGGGCCCAATCTGTCTAGACATAAAAGTACAGGAAAGAATTCTGACTGCAATCCAACAAAAACCCTAAAAAATACCAGCACTTCTGATTGCCAAAAAATCTGAGATCACACGATCTCTACCACCTAAATCAGATCTCTAGTGTAACAAAACAAAGCCGCAGCCACTGAAAAAACAGGAAAAAGCAAATGAACAAATAACAGTGGCTACAGATAAATTGAGAGGAGCACAGGCCCCAGGAACCACAATTGAGACAAGAACAATTGATCACCGGCGACCATCATGGAAGGGAACCTCCCTTATATCAGTCCAGTCCGCGATCCCAGATTGCCATTCCTCGCTGAAAGGTTCAGTACTGTCTGTAACCACCAGAGGGAGCCTCTGCTCAGAAACCATCTCTAGCACATTCACAACAGTACCCCTCCTTAAGGAGGGGTCACCGAACCCTCACTTGTGCAACCAGGCCGATCAGGATGAGCTCGGTGATAGGCACAGATCAGTCTCCTAGCATGGATGTCCGAAGCAAACACCCAAGAATTGTCCTCCTGACCATAACCTCTCCACTTAACCAAATACTGGAGTTTCCGTTAGAAAAACGAGAATCCAATATTTTCTCGACCACATACTCCAGATTGCCCTCAACCAAAACAGGGTCAGGAGGCACAGCCATAGGAACCACTGGCTCGACAAACCTCTTCAATAAGGACTTGTGGAACACGTTATGGATCTTAAATGTCCCTGGAAGAAGCAAACGGAAGGAAACCGGATTAAGAATCTCCATGATCTTATAAGGTCCAATGAACCTAGGCTTAAACTTTGGAGATGCAACCTCATAGGGATATTTCTTGAGGACAACCAAACCAAGTCCCCAACTTTAAACCGAGGACCATCACTCCTATGCCGGTTGGCAAACCGCTGGGCCCTCTCTTGAGAGAGAGACAACCTCTCCACTACTTGGTCCCAAATCTGCTGCATACGCTCCACAACAGAGTCAACACCCGGACAGACAGAAGCCTCCGCCTGTCCCGAAGAAAATCGAGGGTGAAACAAGAATTGCAGAAAAATGGAGACATCAAGGTGGCAGAGCTAGCCCTATTATTAAGAGCAAACTCAGTCAAAGGCAAAAAAGAGACCCAGTCATCTTGATCAGCAGACACAAAACATCTCAAATAAGTCTCCAAGGTCTGGTTTGTTCTCTCGGTTTGTCCATTGGTCTGAGGATGAAATGCAGAGGAGAAAGATAATTGAACACCAAGTTTAGAACAAAATGACCTCCAAAATCTGGAAACAAACTGGACTCCTCTGTCAGACACAATGTTCTCCGGAATGCCGTGCAACCGAACCACGTGCTGAAGGAACAAAGGCACCAACTCGGAGGAGGAAGGCAACTTAGTTAATGGCACAAGATGTATCATCTTGGAAAACCTATCACAGATTACAAAGATAATGGTCATTCTCTGAGAGACAGGGAGGTCGGAAATAAAATCCATAGAGATATGGGTCCATGGCTGTTATGTTTCGGTAGCTGAGGAGACAGGAACAACAGCAGGGCAGCCGAACACCTGAGATGTTGGTAACTGATGGGTTGCAGATTCCTAAACTAACGACACAACTAGAGGTAGCCGTGGAGCGTTCCTACGTTGATCCTAGACGCCTCGTCACAGCCTGAGAGATAACTACACCTAAAGGCAGAAAGATGAAAGCTATGTGCCCCGGAGCAGATCCCCAGAGAAAATAGGAAGCCCTCAAACATATAATGGCGGTTAGACAAGATGAAAATACAAACATAGGCAGAAAATAGACTGAGCAAACGCTGGGGCCACAAGCTGACTAAATAGGATAGGACAGGAGAGATTACTTTCTGCAACCCAGAAAACCCTACAAAAATCCAACAATTCTGATTACAAAAATACTGAGATCACACGATCTCGCCTCCCACTAAATCAGATCTCAGTGTGAACAAAACCAAGCCGCAGCCGCTGAAAAAACAGGAAAAAGCAAATGACAAATAACAGAGGCTGCAGATAAACTGAGGAGCTCAGGCCCCAGGATGGGACCTGGCTGACCTCCACAAAAGTGCAGAAAACAATGCAAAAAGCAAGCACAAAAAGAAAAGCAAAAAATATCTTATCTGAAAGCAGGAGATGCAGGCAAGACACTAGCAAACTTCCAAATGAACCAGGAACCACAATTGAAACAAGAACAATTGATCACCGGCAACCATCATGGGAGGGAACCTCCCTTATATCAGACCAGTCAGTGAACCCAGATTGCCACTCCTCACTGAAAGGTTCAGTACTGTCTGTAACCACCAGAGGGAGCCTCTGCTCAGAAACCATCTATAACACATTCATAACACATGGCTCTTGGAACGAGAGCACGTCCACAGGACTGCACAAAGTCCCTGACGTAGCGAGACAAAGTAGGCCACCAAAAGGACTGACTCACCAAGTCTCTAGTACCAAAATCCCGGGATGATCAGCCAACGCGGAACAATGAATCTCAGACATCACACTCTTCTTCCACTGGTCTGGGACAAACAATTCCCAACAGGGCAGCGCTCAGGTTTATCCTCCTGACACCCCTCCAGAGCCAGTCTCAAATTGGGCGAGATGGCGGAAAGTACTACACCCTCTTTCAAAATAACAGCAGGATCAGATAACGCAGGAGAATCCGCAAAGAAACTCCTTGAGAGGGCATCCGCCTTAACATTCTTAGTGCCAGGAAGAAAAGAAACCACAAAATTAAAATGTGTGAAAAACAAGGCCCACCTTGCCTGTCTAGGATTAAGTCGCTTGGCTGATTCGAGATAAACCAGATTCTTATGGTTCGTGAGGACCACCACCTGATGTTTGGTTCCTTCCAGCCAATGTCTCCACTCTTCAAAGGCCCACTTCATGGCCAATAACTCCCGATTACCCACGTCATAATTACGTTCAGTTGGAGAAAATTTTCGAGAGAAAAAGGCACAAGGGTTACTCTTAGAGTCTCTGGATCTCTTTGGGACAAAACGGCACCTGCCCCAATCTCAGAGGCATCAACCTCCACCTAAAACGGCAGAGAAACATCAGTCTGCCGTAGAACAGGAGCAGAAATGAATCTCTGCTTAAGTTCCTGAAATGCAGAAACTGCCTCAGGAGGCCAATTCACCACATCGGAACCCTTTTTGGTCAGATCAGTCAATGGTTTAACAATACTAGAGAAATTACCAATAAATTTACGATAAAAATTGGCAAAACCCAAAAATCTCTGAAGAGCCTTCAATGAAGTAGGTTGAACCCAATCACAGATGGCCTGAACCTTGACCGGTTCCATTTCAATAACAGACCGAGACAAAATGAATCCCAGAAATGAGACCTTCTGTACGCCAAAAAGACACTTTGATCCCTTCACATACAGTGCATTCTCTCTCAAAATCTGGAAAACAGTCCGAACATGTTTCACATGAGAGTCCCAGTCATTGGAAAAAATCAAGATATCATCCAAATAAACAATCAGAAATTTATCCACAAAATCCCTGAAAATATCATTCATGAAGGATTGAAAGACGGAAGGAGCATTAGTGAGCCCATAGGGCATCACTAGGTACTCAAAATGCCCCTCTGGGGTATTAAACGCCATCTTCCATTCATCCCCGTGCTTAATTCGAATAAGGTTATACGCCCCCTTGAGGTCAAGCTTGGTAAACCAACTAGCACTTTTCACTTTGGAAAACAGGTCAGAAATCAAGGGTAACGGATATTGATACTTCACAGTGATCTTATTCAAGAGACGATAATCAATACACGGCTTCAATGAACCATCCTTTTTGGCCACAAAAAAAAAAAACGGCGCCCAAGGGTGAAGAGGATGGTCTGATATGACCCTTCTCCAATGACTCCTTGATATAAGATCGCATAGCATCGTGTTCAGGTACAGATAAGTTAAAAAGGCGACCCTTAGGAAATTTACCACCAGGCACTAACTCAATAGCGCAATCATAGTTTCTGTGAGGAGGTAAGGACACAGACTTACTTTCACTAAACACATCAGAAAAATCAGTCAAAAAGTCAGGAACATCCTGAGACTGGGGAGAGGCAGAAAAAACAGGAGTGACAGCATTAACACATTGGCAGCCCCAACTGCCCAAATCACAGACACAGATTTCCAATCCAAAACAGGATTATGAATCTGCAACCAAGGGAAACCCAGAACAATAATGTCATGCAGATTATGCAACACCAGAAATTTGCAACTCTCCTGATGATCTGGTTCAACTCTCATTATCACCTGAGTAGAAAATTGGGGTTTATTCTCCGTCAAAGGGGTAGAATCAATGCCCAATAGGGAATAGACTTCCGCAGGGGTATCATGGGAAAGCCACAACGTTTGGCAAAGTCAAAATCTATCAGGTTAATAGCTGCTCCTGAATCAACAAAAGCCTGAGCCTAAAATGTGGACATGGAGCAAATCAGGGTAACAGTCAACAGAAATTTAGTCTGAACACTACCCAAGACAACTGAGCACGCAAAACGTCTTCCCCGCTTAGAGCAGATGGAAATAGCATGAGGCGTCACCACAGTACAAACATAACCCATTGCGCTTTCGAAATTCATGATGCTGTGCCCCAGAGGTCACTCCATCACACTGCATGGGCTCAGGAGCTGGCCCACAAGGCAACACCATCTCACGCATACCTCTGCGCTCACGCAAACGTCTGTCAATTTGAATAGCCAAAGACATAGAATCATTGAGACCAGAGGGTACAGGGAATCCCACCATAACGTCCTTTACATTCTCTGACAGAACCTTCCGAAAAAGGGCTGCAAAAGCATCATCATTCCATTTGGTCAGGACTGCCCACTTTTGAAATTTCTGACAGTAAAGTTCAGCGGCTTCACAGCCCTGACTTAATGCCAACAAGGTCTTATCAGCCTGATCAGTGACATTAGGTTCATCGTACAACAACCCCAGAGCCTGAAAAAATACATCAACATCATTCAAAACAGGATCCCCAGGTGTCAGGGAAAAAGCCCAATCCTGAGGGTCGCCGCGCAGGAGAGAGATGACAATTTGAACCTGTTGTGCTGTGTTCCCTGAGGACTTAGGCTTCAAGGCAAAAAACAACACAGTTATTTTTGAAATTCAGAAATTTAGCCCGATCCCCCAAAAACAAATCCGGCATGGGGATCCTAGGTTCCACAACCGGCAACCCCGCAAGATAGGAAGCAATACTCCGAACCTCAGTGGCAAGCTGATCCACACGGCCAGACAACTGTGCAAACTCCATTGAGAGAAAAAAAAATCCTCCTCAGCACCCAGAGAGAAAGAGGGAAAAAAATGAAACAAACAGAAAAAAAAAAATCTGACAACTTTTTTCTTTCCACACTATTTTTCCCTTCTGTGAGTACCATATAATTTTAGTTTTTGGCCAGTGACACTGTTATGTTTAGGTAGCTGAGGAGAAAAAGCAAAAACGGTAATACACCAGAGAGGCTGGAACCTATTGGATTGCAGTAACCTGAACTAACCACACAACTAGAGGTAGCGTGGAGCGTTCCTACGTTGATCCTAGACGCCTCGTTACAGCCTGAGAGATAACTACACATAAAGGCAGAAAGATGAAAGCTATCTGCCCCGGAGCAGATCCCCAATGAAAATAGGAAGCCCCCAAACATATAATGGCGGTTAGACAAGATAGCACGGACACAGACAGAAAATAGAATGAGCAAACGTTGGGGCCCAATCTGTCTAGACATAAAAGTACAGGAAAGAATTCTGACTGCAATCCAAAAAAACCCTAAAAAATACCAGCACTTCTGATTGCCAAAAAACCTGAGATCACACGATCTCTACCACCTAAATCAGATCTCTGGTGTAACAAAACAAAGCCGCAGCCACTGAAAAAACAGGAAAAAGCAAATGAACAAATAACAGTGGCTACAGATAAATTGAGAGGAGCACAGGCCCCAGGAGGGGACCTGGCTGACCTCCACAAAAGTGCAGAAAACTATGAAAAAAGCAAGTACAAAAAGAAAAGCAGAAAATATCTTATCTGAAAGCAGTAGGTGCAGGCAAGACTCCAGCAACTTCCAAATGAACCAGGAACCACAATTGAGACAAAACAATTGATCACCGGCGACCATCATTGGAGGGAACCTCCCTTATATCAGTCCAGTCCGTGATCCCAGATTGCCATTCCTCGCTGAAAGGTTCAGTACTGTCTGTAACCACCAGAGGGAGCCTCTGCTCAGAAACCATCTCTAGCACATTCACAACACTGTTGCTGCCAATTCTGCACCGTTCGGTTACCCCCTCTTTAGGCGGTGGGTGCTCCTCGATGTCTCCTGGGGAAGACATTCTGCCGGAACACTGCTGCTGCATGATTAAGTAGGCCTGGTCATGCCCCTTCACTTTCCCATCCACAATGCACCTCCCCGGTCCCTCCGGAAGTTTAGTAGAAGCACTTCCGGTTCATGGGCACGTCACTGATCACCTTGTATGCGCGGAGGCCTGATCTGGGAACGGCCTCCACGTGGCGCCGGGCGGCCGATGCCTGCACCAGATGGAACACGGGAGCTCACCTCCACCTGTGCCTTGCCAACGTAACCCAGGGCGGCATTACCTGGGCCCTGGGATCGCGCCATCCATGTTAGACGAGGAGGGGCCTGATCAGGCTGAACACCCCCGACGCTGCTTCTGGCATCCGAGGCTCTGCTGTTCTCACAGACACTGCACAGAGGCTGATTGGACCCAGGTAACATTTCTGCAGGTTCACATCAGGATAGGAAACAAACTGAGGAGGCGAGGGGGACCACCCCCTTTTAACCTGTAGGTTCCCTGTACTGGTGGGCGGATCCCCTCTCAGTATGGTGCTGTCGTGACAATAGGAAAATAATTACATTTTATATAAAATAGTTTTTATTGTATAAAAGCGCCAAAACATAAAAAAATATATAAATGAGGTATTGCTGTAATCGTACTAACCCGAAGAATAAAACTGCTTTATCAATTTTACCACTCATGGAACGGTATAAACGCCCCTCCCCAAAAGAATTTCATGAATTGCTGGCTTTTGTTCATTTTGCCTCCCAAAAATCGGATTAAAAAGCGATCAAAAAATGTCTAGTTCCCAAAAATGGTACCAATAAAAACGTCAACTCGTCCCGCAAAAAATAGACGTCAAATTACTCTGTGGGCCAAAATGTGGAAAAATTATAGCTCTCAAAATGTGATGATGGAAAAACTATTTTTTGCAATAAAAAGTGTCTTTTAGTGTGTGACAGCAGCCAAACATAAAAACCAGCTATAACGCCTCTTTCACACGTCCTGATGTTTCTGATACCGAAAATGTCAATGTCCGTGTGTGTAACACTTGCGGCACACGTGTGGCATGCGTCTGCCGCATCAGTACCACAAGGACGGGCGCCAGGGAAGAAGAGTTACAGTAAGGGCATGTTAACACTTTCAGTATTGGCAGCGCTTTGAACGCAGCAGATACCCGCTTCATCGAAAGCGCTGTCGGCTTTTGTATGCGTGGTGATTCCGCATGGGTTCATTAAATCACTGCATCCTATACATTGGACGGTGCTATTTATTTTGCGGAGAATGAGCGTCTACGCAAGATAAATAGACATGCTGCGGTCTATAAGAAAGTGCTGCATGTGTGTATACACAGGGATGCCGGAGGCTGGACCATCTGGCCGCTGCGTATTGGACACAGCAATCTGAATCAATCACGCAATACTGAACGTGGAAACATACCCTAAGCGCTGTTCCCCGGCGCTGATGCGTGTCACATGGGTAATATCCATGTGTGTTATGGGTATGCACGTGTGCTTCATGTTTTGTGGCCCATGCTGACATTAAAAAAGGACATGTCAGTGTGTTTTGCCCACGGATACACGGTCCGTGAAAACACACTGACGTGCACAGACCCATTCACTTGAATAGGCAAATAGCGCTCTGTTCCTCCTGAGTCTCTCCGCATGGCTAAGTAGTACTATACTGTACAGCCACATATGGGGTATTGCCACATTCAGTAGAAATTGTGTGACAAATTTTGCTGTCATTTTTACCCACCTGTGTGAAAATGTAAAATCTTTGACTAAAACAAAATTATGGTGGTAAAAATGTAGTTATTTTGTCCTCACTGCCTAATGATATCAAATTCTGTGACACACCAATGGTGTCAGTATAATCACTGCACCCCTAGATGAATTCATTGAGAGGTGTAGTTCGGAAAATGGGGTCACTTATGGGGGGTTTTGCTGTTTTGGCACCTCATGGGCTCTCACAGTGGGTCATGGCACCTGCAAACCATAACAGTAAAATCTGGTGCTCCTTCCTTTCCGAGCTCTGCCATGAACCCAAACAGTGGTTTACCCCCACATATGGGGTATCAGCATACTCAGGACAAATTTCACAACAACTTTTGGGGTCCATCTTCTTCCATGTTACCCTTGGGAAAATACAAATTGGGCGCGAAAATATTTTTGTGAAAAAAATATGATTTTTTATTTTTACGGCTCTATGTTATAAACTTCTGTGAAGCACTTGGGGATTCAAAGTGCTCACCACACATCTAGAAAGTTACTAAGGCTAGGTGCAGACGGTGCGGATTCTGCTGAGGAATTTTCCGCGCAGATTTTGGTAAATCCGCAGGTAAAATGACCTGGACTTTACCTGCGGATTTACTGCGGATTTGATGCGGATTTTACGCGTTTTTTGTGCGGATTTCCCCAGCGGTTTCAGACCTGCGGATTTCTATTTAGAGCAGGTCTGACAATGCTGCGTAACTGCACAAAAGAAGTGACATGCTGCGGATTTAAATCTGCACCAAATCCACGCGGAAAAATCCGCAGCATGTGCACTGCGTTTTTTTTTAACATTGCATCTAATGCTACTGTACATCACTTGCAGTTCTGCTGCAGATCTGCAGCGGAAAATCCGCTGCGGATCCGCAGCAGAATCCGCAACGTGTGCACATAGCCTTAGGGGGTCTAGTTTCCAAAATGGTGTTACTTGTGGGGTTTCCACTGTTTAGGCACATCAGGGGCTCTGCAAATGGAACATGACGCCTGCAGTCCATTCCATCAAAGTCTGCATTCCAAAACGTCACTACTTCCCTTCCGAGCCCCGACATGTGCCCAAACAGTAGTTTTCTCCCACATATGGGGTACCAGCGTACTCAGGACAAATTCAAAGTTGGAAAATTGAGAAATTTTCCAAATTTTCACCAAATTTCCGTTTTTTTCACAAATAAACGCAAGTCATATCAAAGAAATTTTACCACTATCATGAAGTACAATATGTCACGAGAAAACAATGTCAGAATCACCGGGATCCATTGGAGCGTTCCAGAGTTATTACCTCATAACAGTGGTCAGAATTGTAAAAATTGGCACAGTCATTAATATGCAAACCACCCTTGGGGGTAAAGGGGTTAAACTATTTAATGGAAAAGTGCAAATTAATCTCTTTTTGATGTTGGTCGTAATAGTATGCCCACGTCTGAATCCCTTCCTTTGATGTGGGCTCCGGCACTGAGCCCACATCTTTCCCAGCACATGTCAACTGTTTTGAACAGCTGACATGTGCCTCTAACAGCCGCTGATGGAATCGCGATACACCCGCGGCTGTTAACCCATTGAATGCCGCTGTCAATCTCTGACAGCAGCATTTAACTCAAGCTTACAGGAAATTCCACCCATCGGTGACCCCGTCACTTGTTCGCGGATCAGGATCACCGATGGGTTGGCTTGACAAGCAGAGGTCTCCAGCAGACCTCTATGGTTGTCATAGCTGGATTGCTATGAGCACCGCCCGGTGAGGTGGTGGCGAGGCCACGTCACTTGCTCTCCTCAGTCTGAGGTCAGGGTCACGTGCCATAAGAATCCGTGCGCAGTGCTCAGTGACTGGTTAACCCCTTCATGACTCAGCCTATTTTGACCTTAAATACCTTGCCATTTTTTGCAATTCTGACCAGTGTCCCTTTATGAGGTAATAACTCAGGAACGCTTCAACGGATCCTAGCGATTCTGAGAATGTTTTTTCGTGACATATTGGGCTTCATGTTAGTGGTAAATTTAGGTCGATAATTTTTGCGTTTATTTGTGAAAAAATGGAAACCCGTGAAAATAAAAAAATTGTCCACAAAAATAATTTTTTTAGTCCCCAATTTTTTTTCCCAAGGGTAAAAGGAGAAATTAGACCCCCAAAGTTGTTGTGCAATTTTTCCTGAGTACGCTAATACCCCATATGTGGGGGTAAACCACTGTTTGGGCACACATCGGGGCTCGGAATAAAGGGAGCACTGTTAGACTTTTTGAACGCAAAATTTGCAGGAATCAATGGTGGCGCCATGTCGCGTATGGAGACCCCCTGATGTGCCTAAATAGTGGAAACCCCTCAATTCTAACTCCAACCCTAACCCCAACACACCCCTAACCCTAACCCCTATACACCCCTAACCCAAACCCTAATCATAACCCTAACCCCAACACACCCCTAACCATAATCCCAACTCTAACCATAACCCTAACCACAAGCCTAACCCTAATCCCAACCCTAACCCCAAAACACCCCTAACACTTATCCTAACTCTAACCCTAACCACAAACCTAAGCCTAATCCCAACCCTAACCCTAATTCCAACCCTAACCCTAATTCTAACCCTAACCCAAATTTCAACCCTAACCCAAATTCTAACCGTAACACTAATGCTAACCCTAAACCTAGTTCTAACCCTAAGGCAGGGTTCATATTGCGTTTTACCCGCCCGTTTAACACATAACGTTGACGGACTGGTAATGGTATAGCATAACGCAATCGCGTTATGCTATACCTGCTAGCGCAGATGAATCAGCAGATGATGTGCTAGCGGTGACGGAGCCCGGAAGCTGCAGCTCGCGTCCGAGGCTCCGTCACTGAATGACGGCACGTCGCGAAACGCATGCCGCTTTATGGCATGCGTCGCGATGCGCCCACAAATGGGGGTGAATGGCAGCGTTAACGGACTGCGTTACACCGCGGTGCAACACGGTCCGTCTAACGGACTGCCATAACGCAATATGAACCCAGCCTAATTCTAACCCTAATAGGAAAAAATATATATATATTTTATTATTTGTCCCTACCCATGGGGGTGATAAAGGGGGCGTTTATTTACTTTTTTTTGTTATTTTGATCACTGTGAGAGAGTATCACAGTGATCAAAATAAATTTATGGACCCGCCGGCCGGTGGGCGCACTGCGCATGCGCCTGCCATTTTGCAAGATGGCGGCGCCCATGAAGAATTCCGGACGGACCCCGGGACGGACCCAGGGACATAGGAGGACTGGGAGAGGTGAGGAGGGGAGGTCGGAAGGTGAGGGGGTGATCGGAAGGTGGGGGGAGAAAAGGCAAGGAGGAGGGGAGCAGATAGTGACTGCGGTGACCGACCTGCCGAGTTTGATTTCATGTATTTTACATACTTTGGCCCCCACTTTCTGAGTGACAAATCTGGCCTGATCTGTTTCAAAATCGTAGAACAAAAATCAACTTTGGAACAAATCAAGACAGCTGAGTCACGGAAGCAAGGATCACCAAGCTACAACCTGTCTACTTTGGACACATCATACAAGGAGAGCAATCACTGGAGAAGGACATCATGGTGGGAAGAATAGAAAGCACAACGTGAATTGGGAGACCAGCAAGCCACGGGCATGATACTATCAAGATAATGGCGGATAAGACCCTGGGGGGCCTATTTAGGCTTGCACAAGATCGATCTTCCTACAGATTATTCATCCATCAAGTCGCCAAGGCTTGAGATCCAGCTGAAGGCCGTTAAAGGGAACCTATCACCAGAAATAATGCTGTTAAAGGAAACCTGTCAAGTCATTTGAGGCATCTAAAGTGTACCCAGTGCGTTTTTAGTGATGCAATGTGCATCACTAACACGTTTTTTCATTAAAATTGACGCTATAATCCTTAGCAAAAAGCACTTTATATAGTTAGATGTTACCTGCTCGTTTAGTCATACGGGTGTGCTCTGATGCTGTGATTAGTTCCCAGCTTCACTGACTGGGTGCTCTGGGAACTACTCACAATTTCAGTGCGCATGCGCAGGGAGCCAGTCGTCACAGCGCATGTGCGGCTTGATGATCGACATGTGCAAGCACTGATCCGCAGTACACACTGCGCAATTGCAGGATTTCAAGTGACTTCGACGCAAACCCAGGAACATAATTCAAATTGCATTACTGAACACAATGAAGCACACCCCTATGTCTAAAGAGCCTTTTACACACAGCGATATCGCCAGCAATATCGCTAAAGCATCACCGATTTGGTGACGCAGGAGTGATATTACTAGCGATATCGCTATGTGTGATACTTACCTCCGACTGGCTCCCCCGCTGTCTGTCGCTGATCGCGCGAGAATGGGCAACTCAATTTCTCGTTTGGCACTTCCTGCTGGCGCCAACGAGCGACGCGTGGAAGCGGGCGGGAGGATGTCAGGATCGCCGCGTCTGAAGGTAAGTAGCGACCGCTGCTGCGTCGCTAAAGTCGCTGTGAGATCTGCCTGTGTGGCAGCTCACTAGCGACCATTTAGCGATGCACCAGCGATCCTGACCGGGTCGTATCGTGGTTGGGATCGCTGCTGCATCGCTAAATGTAAAACCCCCTTAAGTGAGCAAATAAGATATAACTAGATAAAGTGCTTTTTGCGAAAGATTACAGCGGTTATTTTAATGAAAAAAATGTGTTACAATGCACTGGGGACAGTTTAGATGCTACAATTAACGTGACAGGTTCCCTTTAACCTGCAGATAAGTGGTTAATCCATGTAGCTGATTGCAGCGAGGAGAAAATTATTCTCTGTCAGCATTCAGTCATGGAGGCGGGGCAGCAGTGGTTCAGTCACTGCTCTGAGTATACAGAGTGGCCGCTGTAACCGCACCCCCGGCTGTGACGGACTCTGGCTCTACATTGCGGCCCGCTGTCAGTCAGGGCTCTATACTTAGAGCAGTGACTGAACTAACACCTGCCGCCCCATAACTGACAGCCGACCAAAATGTAATGCCAATGTCAGTCAGAGGCCGGTGTTACACTTGCGAGTGTGATGCGAGAAACTCACACCAATTTCTCACATTAACACCCGGCACTGCCGCCGGCACTCGGACCGGAAATTGTGGCTGCAAAGAAATACATGCAGCTGCACACTCCGGTCCCAAGTGCCGGCGGCAGTGCCGGGTGTTGATGCAAGAAACTCGCACTCGCAAGTGTGACATCGGCCAGATCTGTATACTCAGAGCAGTGACTGAACCGACACCGCCCCCGGCCATGACTAACAGCTTGCCACAATATAGAGATGTATACCCATCACTGAATACCGATTGCTGGCGGTGAGAAGATAATTACCTCCCCGCTGTATTTGGCTACGTGCAGGTGCCACCAGTATCATAACGCTGTTAACCTGCAGATTAACCCCATATCTGCATGTTAACAGCGTTATTCCTGGTGACAGGTTCCCTTTATATAATAATTCCCTGAGAAGACAGCCCCTCTAAGGCTATGTGCACACGTTGCGACTTTAGATGCGGATGCGCGCATTTTGGACGTGCTGAATTGCATCAAATCTGCAGTGTAATGCACAGCCAATGTTAATCTATGTGAAATGAAGAATTGTTGCGCACATGCTGCAGAAAAATCCGAATAGATTTGCAGCGTTTTATTTTCCGCAGCATGTCAATTCTATTTTGCGGATATGCTGCGTTTCTGCACCATTGGACTAACATTGAGTCAGGCACATCAGCAGCAAAACCGCAGGTGTAAAAAAGATCTGCAGATTTGATGCGGTGTGGGTTCAAGAAACGCTGCAGATCGGGAGGAGGGAAGTGTGTGGGCCGAGACTGTGTGGCGTGTCGGTGTGTAAAAGTATGTGTGCGGTCGCGGTGACTGTGTGTCTGTGTGTGTCCCTGTGCGTGTCTGTGTAAGCAGCCATTGTCTGATGGGACTACTGCTCACATGCGGCTATGAATGCTCACAGTGATAGCGTTGCCGATGATGGGAACGTAGTCCCATCAGACAATGCATGTGTTCAGTAGTTAAAAAAAAAAAAACAGAACATACATTATACATATAACATACATTACAGACAGTACATACAACATATAACATAGAGTAATAAACCAACCTATACATTACCTTTCCGCCGTAGTCCAGTTAATTGCGAGTGTCCCACAATGATCTTCCATGTAGAACAGTGACATCGGGTGATGTTACTGCTCTACAGGGCCTCTGCGATGAACTGACAGGCAGAGGTAATCCTCTGCGCTGTAGCCATCCGCCGCTGCGGGACAGAGGTCACCTGAGTTTATTCTCTCACAGGCAACACTGTGTGAGAAAATTCCCACGCAGCATTGCCGTAAAGTTAGAGCCTGAACTCAGGTAACCTCTTCAATTTTACACTGCAGTAGCCATTGTCTCCTGTCAGTGCATTGCAGGAGGCCCTGTAGAGCACTGACATCACCTGATGTCACTGTTCTACAGGGGAGATGAATGTGGGACACGTTATTAAATGGAGTACGTCAGACAGGGAGTATACTATTGGTTTATTATGTCACCTTACAATACAAAGGGGACATTAACCTCTTATTACCCCATATGCCACCACTACTGTACACAGCCGTGGAGAGGCTAAATGCCGGAATTGACGCATCTTACAGATGCGCCATTTCTGGAGTGGCTGCGGGGTGGTGTTTGTAGCCGGGGGTGCCAATATCCATGGTCCCTTTCTAGGCTATGAACATCAGCCCGCATCTGTCTGCATAGCCTTTTCTAGCTATTAATTATAGGGGGACTCCACACCATTTTTTTTTTTGGGGGGGCTCTCCTATTTTAATAGCCAGTAAAGGCTATGCAGACAGCTGCAGGCTGATATTAATAGCTTGGGAAGCTCCATGGGTATTACCACCTTCCCAGGCTATAAACATCAGCCCCCAATTGCTGGTATCACGGCGAGGATTGCAAGAGAACTCACCAGTGCAATCTCCCGGAAGACGTGTGCAGAAGAAAGCTTCAGGCTCCTAGGAACGCAGGGTGAGCAAGGCAAGAGAGAGATGGTTTCAGGGCCTGAATCACCTGACAGTTGAGGGGCGTGGCTTCAGCTCCAGGGAGCTAGAAGCTGAGGGAAAACTCCTAGAAAGGTAACTACGGGACAAAGTTACCCAGGGGCACAGACAGAGACGTAAATCTGAACAAGCCAAGGTCAAAGCACGAGAAGACAGTACAGTACCAAGGATGAGACAGAACGGATAGTCGGGGCCAAGCAGAGGTCAAAACCAAACAGACAGCGAAGGTACAGAAACAGAATCCAACAAGCAGTATCCAGAGATCAGACCGAGTCAAAACCAAAGTATCAGGCAAACCAGAACACAGCACAAA
>JARQOD010006081.1:0-44701 GCA_033576555.1 Oophaga sylvatica | reverse complement strand
GGGGTGTCTGGGGGCAGTTGTTATTTCCCAGGGGGGCAAAAAAAAAGGGACCCCCCTTGGTTTTTTATCTGCCCCCACTCGCTTGCTTTGTTTTTCTGGTGGAGAAAAAACAGCGGGACCCCAGTTTTTTTTTAAACGAATTTAAACCTTTAAAAACCCCCTTCATGTCTGAAATTTTGCCAAATACACTCATGTAATTGTAATTTTCTAAACAAATATCAAATACGGGAAATTTTACAGGGTTAAACTTTTGTGGAAACAATGTTTCATTTCATGTGGTTCTGTGTTTTCACAAAAGGGGCAATTGAATTGGGGCCCTATAAACATTTGGGTAGGGGCAGGAATAAAAAATTAAGGGTTATAACTTCCTAAATGACATGTTTTTTATATATATATATTTATATAATAATAGGGGTTCTATGTGTATATATCTATTTTTTTTTTTGGTGTTTAAAAATACTTTTCCCTTTTGGATCCATTATATGTCAGTTTTGCAAGCCTGCGAGAAAATCTCGCAAGTCGGATGAAAATCGGATGTTACAAGCTACACACACATGCGACTAAATCGCATCTTTGATGGAAAATCGGATGCCAGAAGGATGTGTGATGTTTGCATTTTGATCCGACAATCGACCGTCTAAAACGGACCGATTTTTTGTCGTTGTGTGTGACGCCGGCCTAACATGAAAATCCAGCAATTTCAAACGGGTTTGCCCATCCCAGGCATGACATCTGAGTGTGCAGAAAAATCTGCCATTTTTTGTGATACTGTAGAATTTTTTTGAAGTGTCTTATACATTTTTTACACCATTTTGCTGGCCAAAAAATATTTAGCTGCCAAAAAAATATTTAGCAAAAAGAAGGTTGGCACACTACTATAGGGATGGCGGTGCTAGTGGACGGAATCAAGGATCCCAATACATAATGTCTCGAAAAGAACACTGCACTCGCTGAAAAAATATTGCATCAAGTGAAGTTTTATTTGTCAAGTGTACAATAAGCGACAAGTAATTGACGTTTCGGCCGGTAGAGGCCGAAACGTCAATTACTTGTCGCTTATTGTACACTTGACAAATAAAACTTCACTTGATGCAATATTTTTTCAGCGAGTGCAGTGTTCTTTTCGAGACAAAAAAATATTTAGCTACAGGGCAGATATTTTACACTGGGTTTTGTCCATCACACGGATCGCATATCATTGCGCTCAAAATTTTGCCATTTCAGGCCTCCATAGAATTGTTTTTGTTGTGTCATAGCCTACTTATTGACACGATTTTGCTGGCCAAAAAAAAAATACAGGGCAGATATTTGAAAGTGTGCTATCTTCGTCAGACGCCTAATCTATCTGTAGGTTACAAATTGTGGCATTTCAGGCCTACATTCATCTTTTTTGGCTGTGTCTTACCATAATTCAATACAGTATTTTTCTCTAGTCAAAAAAAATACAGGCCACATATTGAACAGTCTGGTATCTCTGTCAGACGCCTGATCTATCTGTGGGTTACAAATTGTGGCATTTCAGGCCTACATTCACCTTTTTTTGGCTGTGTCTTACCGTTATTCTATACAGTATTTTTGTGTAAAAAAAAAAATATAGGCTACATATTGAACAGTGTGGTATCTCCGTCAAAAGCCTTATCTATCTGTGGGTTACAAATTGTGGCATTTCAGGGTTACATTCCCCTTTTTTTGCTGTGTCTTACCGGCCTAGTTCAATAGACTATTTTGGGTTAAAAAGTAAAAAATACAGGACACATATTGAACAGTCTGGTATCTCCGTCAGATGCCTGATCTATCTGTGACCTACAAAGTTGTGGCATTTCAGGCCTACATTCCACTGTATTTGCTGTCTGTTACCCTATTTCTATACACTATTTTGAGGTAAAAAATTTAAAAATACAGGCCACATATTGAACAGTCTGGTATCTCCGTCAGACGCCTGATCTATCTGTGGACTACAAATTTTGGCATTTTAGGCCTACATTCACCTTTTTTGGCTGTGACTTACCGTAATTCTATACAGTATTTTTCTGTACAAAAACAAAAATACAGGCCACATATTGAACAGTCTGGTATCTCCGTCAGACGCCTGATCTATCTGTGGGCTACAAATTGTGGCATTTCAGGGCTAAATTCCCCTTTTTTTTGCTGTGTCTTACCCTAGTTCAACAGACTATTTTGGGTTAAAAAACAAAAATATACAGGACACATATTGAACAGTCTGGTATCACCGACAGATGCCTGATCTATCTGCGTTCTACAAATTGTTGCATTTCAGGCCTCCATTCCACAGTTTTTGCTGTTCTTAGCCTAGTTATTGACACAGTTTGGTAAAAAAAAAGAAAGTACAGTCCAGATATTTGAAAGTGCGTTTTTCTCGCACACGGATCACATCTAAGTTTGCTCCCAAGTCAGCCTTTTGTAGTGAACGTGGAA
Organism: Oophaga sylvatica; assembly: GCA_033576555.1. Classification (NCBI taxonomy): domain Eukaryota; kingdom Metazoa; phylum Chordata; class Amphibia; order Anura; family Dendrobatidae; genus Oophaga; species Oophaga sylvatica. Next base: position 42,265 of record JARQOD010006081.1, on the reverse strand, counting down.
AATATTTGGATCGTCCACCAGGGCAGTGGGGTACTCGGTACCGGGCCACTTCTTAAAGGGGAAGTGTCACAGCGGCAGTGACCCGGTCCGTGGCCCTGGGCGTCCAATAAAAGAGGAATATTTACAGGGGATAAACAGAGTTTGTAATAGAGTGTTCGTGATGCCACCTGTGGTTTCTGGTCAGAGGTGACCAGCGCTGCAGTGCAGATCCGCTGGGACTGTTGGTGATGCAGCAGAGTTGGTAAAGTTCCCCGCAGGTGGAACTATGTCCCAGGGCAGATGTAGAATGGAGAAGATGGTGAAGTTGTAGTACTTAGTAAGGGATGTAGCAGAGCTGAGTGGGTGTCTATGAAGGCTTGAGAGGACACAGTCAGATGCAGTTTTCAAAGCTTTACTCACAGTTTTGGTGCACACAGGTGCCCGCTTGGTGCCACGTCCTCCAGGTAAGGAATCCAGCCAACTTCCAGGTAGATGGAGAACACTGGTCCAGAACTCCCTGTCAGTATATGCCTTTCCTGGCCGTCTCACTATGCTGATTTCTACTCCTCTTCCTTCCCAGCACCACAAAGTCAGTGTCTTAGACCAGCAGCTGCGAATCCTGTCGGATAGCGTGCCCAAAGCGTTTCCTTGATTCTATATAGCTGCCTTTCGGAGAAGATAATTGTGGTTGTTGGCTGTGACCCTAAAGTTTCCACAGCTGTCAGCTTGCTAGCTGAGTCCTGTTGTACGCTCCACTAGGCTAGGGGCCCGAGTCCCTTCTGCGACCTGGATTCTCCCAGCTGACGTCCGTCAGCCTGGAACGAACCCCACAGGTAGCCTCTGCTCAGCCGTGCCTGTGAGAAATCCCTTTCCCCCCAGGGAACTTTCTTCTGTCTTTCTGTCTAGCAGCTCCTCCAGACCAGAGACTGCTGTACGGTTCTATCTCTTCTCTCCTTCCCCTCTGGGAAGGTTGCCTATACACTTCTTTCCCCTTCTTCTCCTACCGGAAGACTCTTTCTTTCTTCCCTCAATTCTCCTGCTCTCACCCACAAGCTCCACCCACCTTCTAACACCCTTTCCTAGCCAGCAGGGAAGAAGTTGAACTGCTGCTAGTGTGTGTGATGGATGTAGTGTTGTGTCAGAGCCAGGTTCAGTGTCTCCATCTAACCTGAAACTAAGATGGGATACCACACCACTGGTTGAGATGCAGTACCTCTGTGGCGACTGGACCCTCAGGGGCGCCACATATTGCACTCCATTTAAAATGGGAAAGGCGCGTGGCAAGGTGCGGGGAAGTGGACGTGATGGTGATGGTGCATGCAGAGGCAGAGGCCATGGGCGAGCTGAAATTGTGCCACAACAAACACCCACATCTTCTCGCAACAGATTCCTTTCAGAATTCATAGAGGACGGCAGAATAGCACTCTTAAAACCAGAGCAGTGTGAAAAAGTAGTTGGTTGGATAATACTTCCATTCACTTAGCTATCACAACCAGCACCCTGTTTTCCACACGGTCAAGTCTGAGTAGCCGTGAGTCTGCACCGCATATTCCTCACCCTGATCCTCCTTCCTCCTGCCATGCAGAGTGCCTGGAGAGAACTGATCCCACACTTGGACACTCTGAAGAGCTGTTCACTTTTCCATTTATAGACTTGGGCCTCTCTCCCGGTCCACTTGAATCGGGGCAAACTGAGATTGCATGTAGCGATGCCCAAATATTGGAGCAGCCACGTTCACACGAAGGTGACGGTGTGAACGTGTCACAACAAGAGGTGGACGATGATGAGATACAATTGCTAGAAAGTCAGGAGGAGGACCAGGGTGCGGAAGTGGAAGAGTAGGTGGTGGATGATGTAGTAACTGGCCCAACCTGGCATGAGGACATGCAGAGCAAGGACAGCAGCACACAGAGGGAGGGAGGCGTAGCACCACAACAGGCAGGAAGAAGCACTGTGGTGGCCGCAGACAGAAGGTGGGCAACCTTTCTTCATAACACCAACATGACGGAAGTTGGAAGTGCAACTTCCCGAGTCTGGTTGTTTTTTAAAGATTCTGCCGATAACCCCAAACAGGCGATTTGCACCACCTGCCATGCCTGCATCAGCAGGGCTAGCAAAATACCAACCTGACCACCACCAGCATGATCAGACACATGGCAGCAAAGCACCCGACTTTGTGGGCCGAACCCAGGGTCCAGAAACACTGTCTGCGGGTGACACCACTGCTTCTTCTGCTGTTGTGCGTGGAAGCCAATACCCTGTCCATGGTGCCTGCGAAGATGCCTCTTGCCTGATGGCGGCGGCTGTCAATAGGTACCCTGTCCCCAGCCACCACTATTTCTCCCGGTGTGCCGTCCCGGCATTACACAAGCACGTGTCCCACAACATTACCCGTGCACTCAACAATGCAGCAGTTACTGGGAAAGTACACCTAACCACGGATATGTGGACAATTGCTTTTGGTCAGGGACGGTACATCTCGCTGACGGCACACTGGGTTAACATAGTGGAAGCTGGGACCCAGTCGGACCTTAGGATGGAACACGTCCTCCCAATGCCGAGGATTGTGGGCCCTAGGTCAATCAGCGTTGCCCCACAGTCTACAGCTCCTGCACGTCATCCTCCTCCTCTTCAGCCTGCATCTCCGAAATGACCACATCAAGCTAGAAGCGCTGCAGCACTGCCTCAGCCAAACGGCAACAGAAGCTAATATGCTTAGGTGACAAACTGCACAATGCTGAAAAGTTGTGGACAGCTCAGAAAGAGCAGGGAGATCTGTGGCTGACACCGTTGAACCTACAGCCAGGCATGGCCATGTGTGACAATGGCCATAACCTGGTTGCGGCTCTGAGGCGAGGGGAACTCCCACACGTACCATGCCTGGCCCATGTGCTTAACCTTGTTGTTCAATGGTTTCTCAAAAGCTACCTGGAGCTGCTGGATCTGATTGTGAAAGTACACATCCTGTGTGGCCATTTTATAATGTCAGCTACAGCTTCAGCTGCCCTTGCCGTGCTTCAGCAGTGTTTGCAGCTTCCGGCTCACCGACTGGTGTGTGATGTCCCCACGCATTGGAACTCTACATTGCATATGTTGGAAAAAAATTTGTGAGCAGAAAAGGACAGTTGTTGACTACCAGCATCAACAAGGCTGTCGATATTCAGTTCAGACTCCACAAATAAGACCTCAGGAGTGGACATGGATGTCAGACATATGTACTATTCTACAAAACTTTGAGGAGTCCACCAAGATGGTGAGCGGCGATGATGCCATAATTAGTATCACCATCCCGCTTCTCTGTATTCTGAAAAGCTCCCTGCTCACAATGAAAGAGGATGCATTGCAGGTGGAGCATGATGAGATGGAGCAAGGAACCATACAGGGTAATTACACACAGCCCAGCCTCATGTCATTGTAAGGGGGATGACCGGACCACGGGTACCTGCGTGCCGGGTCCGGAACTGAAAAGGCTGCATCCCCTGTTCCCGGGAGGAAGCCTGAGTGAGACGGTCCTTCCCCTGCTGCCTAGGGGAAGCTCTAGCGAGGCGGAGTTTCCTGCTGACCAAGGGGGGCGGAGAGATAAAAGGGGAAAGAGCGCGCAGCAGAGGAGTTTGGCGCCAACAGAGTACAGAGCGTAGTCAGGCATGCGGCGCGCTCCGCTCTCCCTCCCCATACAGAGTGCTGGCACCGCAACAGGCTGCACCGAGAGGTTCCCGCGCCATCTGCAGGAGGACCACTGTGCTGAGGGGAGCGGTGTGCTCAACAGTAGCTTAGAGAGAGACAGCCTGGGTGTTCTGCAGCAGAACAGAGCAGAGTCGTGCACACAGAGCCAGAGAAAGAAGTGCACCGTCCTGGGGGCACCAGCATTACACAGGCCAGCGTCTATGCAGCAGCCCTGTTGCCCACAGCGGGGATTTGAGAGAAAGAGACATGCAGTGTGAGCCCGGTGACTACCATAAAGCAAGGTGCCAGACTCCTCGGGTCCGTGAGTACCGCACGCGTGCCACCTGAAAGAGACAGGGTGCATGACCGTTATCTACACCCTGACTTTGCCAGTTAATATTTGCTGATACACGTTTGCCTTGTACCTTGTCAGTCATTGCAGCAGGGACCAGTGAGTGCTCCTGTCCCAGATCCCAGAGCATCCGTACAGCATAGGCCTACGCCCAAACAATGCCACTGCCACTACTGACAGAGACTGTGAGGAAAGTCATGCAGGGGCTACGTCGACCTCAGACGGTGCCGTGGCCCACGCTCCTATGACCACATCAGTTTATGAACTAGGGGCAGCGGAAGGTACCAGAGACCGACCGCTGTGATCAGAAGACAGGGTATTGTTGTTTATCGGACCCCATTGGAAAGGACACCGCGCCAGTCGTTGTCGGCGCTATTCACTTCACAGACTTAGGAACCAGTGACCTTCATCGAAACCGCCGTGATCTGTACCGTTGTTCTTCAACTCATCATATCCTTTTGCCATTTATATTGTTTAACCCCTTATTTAACTCATTGCCTCCCTGAGTGGAGTATTCCCTGTTTATTAACCCTTGCTCTGCCTCCTGCCCGTCACTGTATCCGGCAACCTGCTTACATCATCCCAAAGTGGATTGGTTGACAATGAGGAAGAGGAAGAGGAGGAAGTACTGGAGCTACTTTAAAGCGCTATAGACGGTACTACAAGCACAACTGTCATACCGTCTGTTCAGCGTGGATGGCCTGAGGACAGGGAGGACAGCATAGTCAGTCGTCCTGTTGGTGAGGTAACAAAATGTTGGCACAACTCAAATGAGGAGGAATGTGGTGCTCTGGTAGGATCCCAATCCGTGACATATATCATATAAACCTAAGCACACATCGGTGGTTTCATGATAAAGTGGAATGTTTAATCAGGCAGTACATACAGTATACAAACGTTTCGGTCTTACATGACCTTCCTCAATGTACTGAAAAATGAAATAAATAAAAAAACATAAATTTTGCAGGGTGGAATTATTTGCTAAGAAAAAAGGACAGAAAACAAAGGTATATACACGTAGCTCATAGCTATTGTCAATTTGATAGTGATTAATACAGCATTCGCATGAGAGACAATATGGTATAGCATATAATCTTCAGAAACATCGATACATAGCAATAAGAGGATATAATATGGAGGTATACAAAACCCCAAAACCGTATAAGCTAGGTAATTAACGAGTTGTACATACCAGTGTAAAGATACTGAGAGCCCAGAGGAAATAAGGTAAACCTGAGAAAATATGGTGGAATACATATGATAGGTGTCTTATAGGTAAGTATAAGGTGAGTATTGAGCCCAAATGCTATACATACCACAATGAAAGGTAAAGAGGCTTCAGACCAAATCACTGTGGACTACAGAGTAAAATTCCACATCAGAGGGCATAGCAATATCTATGTCTATATCCAGCAGATAGAGAGTGACAGGCAGAGGATCGCTTACCAGTACTGTGATAAATAACGATATGGCTGTGCAGACGCGGTAATCCACCGCTTGCCAGGAGCGCTGTGAGACACAGAATGCCGGTATTTAGAAGCTGTGCAGGCATGGAGTCCGGACCGAAAGTCCGGGACCGGAAATGCTGCGGCGTGCGTTCCAGATGACGTGTGCGTTCCAATAACCGGAACCAGTATGGAGGAAGCGTGATGGTTTAACTAAGAATGCCTGATGTGAATCTATGTGATCCTAACGGGCATAGTAATGCCTGTATGTATCACAAAGGGGGTTAACTAGCTCAGTGCTGGATATTTTCAGAATGGGTGGAAAAATACAGTCCAAATATGGCCCGTGATCAGAAGAGGAAATGATGAATAGGTCATTGTGGCTGATTCTGCAATAAAGAAATATATAATCAATATCATGGATTAAATTCTTAAAATACTGAGATAATCATGATGGCTCAACCTTATTATATTAAGATCCCATTATGACACAAATGACTGCACATCGTATTCTCTATTTAATCCTTTAGGTGATAGGGAATTTAATTCATGGATCCAAAAGGCTTCTCTTCTTTTTAATAGATTGACGCGGTCGCCTCCCCTGTGTGGTAGTTGTACCTGTTCTATGACTTGATATTTTAGCTGTGCTATATTATGGCCAGCTGACAAGAAATGATGAGGGATTGGAAGAAGTGTGTTTTGACATCTAATTGTCGATTTATGTTTGGATATACGATCCTTTATTGCTTGTGTTGTCTCACCCACATAGAGTAGGCCACACAGACATTTTATTAGATAAATAACAAAACTAGTGTTACAGGTAAAATATCCCTTGATATCATATCTTTTGCCCGTGTGGGGATGATGAAATACGCTGCCTTTCAAAATGTTATTGCACTGCATGCATTGTAAACAGGGAAACATACCAAATTTAGGATTCGAAAGAAAACGTTGGTGTTTGGGTGGGCGACCGGGACCTATGTCGGCCCTGACTAGATGGTCACGTAAATTTTTAGGCCTACGAAAACAAGGTAAGAATGGTTGGTTGAACTCTTTTATATCCGGATGTGCGGTGCCCAAAATATGCCAGTGGCGACGTATGCTAGTATGTAGTCGGTATGCTAGAGGATGATAGTAATGTACAAAGGGAATCCGATCCCTTGTGTCTGCTTTTGGATAAGGAGGTGTAGAGGAGGCATGTAATGTATGTTCTGGATAGCCCCTCTCTCGGAATTTAGAACACATTTCTTGAATGCATTGTTGTTGAATTGTTGCGTTGGAGACAATCCTCTGAACTCTTTTTATTTGAGACTTCGGAATAGAATTTTTCATTTTAGTTGGATGGAAACTGTCATAATTGAGAAGACTATTACGGTCTGTGGGTTTTGTGTAGATATGTGAAGATAAGTGGCCGTCTGTCTCTTTTATGACATGAACATCCAGAAAATTGACACGATTATCGTCATATGTCATAGTGAAATCTAGCCCTGGCCATGAAGTACACAAAAAGGAAAAAAAGGTTTTCAGGGTGTCAAGTGGTCCGTTCCAAATACAGAAAATATCGTCAATATGCCTCTTCCACACCACTGCGTGTGTGCGGAAGAGGTTATTACCGTAAATCATACTTTCCTCAAAATGAGCTACATAACAATTAGCATATGGGGGTGCTGTATTTGAACCCATTGCGGTTCCCTTTATCTGTAAATAAAAATTGTCGCCAAAAAGAAAGTAGTTTTTAGTGAGAATAACAGTAAGTAGATCGCAACACATATCAACCTGATCCGGGTTGTATTCAGAGGACTCCAATAGTCTACGTACCGATCATATACCTTCAATATGCGGTATTGATGTATATAAATCTTTGATGTCAAAGGTCACCAGTATAGCCTCCTTAGGAATGTAGTCAAGATTATGGATAACGTTAAGAAACTCTCCTGTATCTAGTATAAAGGAAGTAGTCTGTTTGATTAGCGGTGTCAAGATTTTTTCGAGGTATTTGCCAATTGGCGAAAAAATCGACTCTGTGGAGGCCACTATGGGTCTCCCTGGAGGGTTCTCTAAGTTTTTGTGTACCTTAGGTAGTATGTAGAATACTGTAGTGACTGGGAAATCCTTCCTGAGGTAATCACGGGTTTTATTATCTAGAGTCCCTTTGGCATTGTAATTTGTGAGTATCTCCTGTATAAGGGAATTGACTTCTCTGGTTGGATCATGTTCTAGTTTCTGATAAATCCTGCTATCATTCAACTGTCGGTGAACTTCGCCAAGATACATGGATTTATCTAAAACCACGATGGCTCCCCCTTTGTCTGCAGGTTTGATAATAATGTTTTTCTCTTCCTGCAGATTTATAAGGGCCTGTTGATCAATTGATGTCATGTGTGATGGAAAGAATACCCTCTTCCTATTAATATCATCTCTTAATTGTTGAAATGTATTATTGATAAATGAGATGAATGTCTCTAAGGCATGAGAGCCCATAGGAGGTCTAAAAGTGCTCTTTTTCCTCAAACCCAGACTATTGGCTGTGAGTGATGACCTCTGAATCACCGTACTTGGATCGGGATTCAAGTTTTTATTAAAAAAATGTAACTTGAGTCTGAGGGATCTAAAAAAGCGTTGTAAGTCCATGTCTAAATTAAATGTATTATACTTGTAGCTAGGACAAAATGATAATCCCTTTTGTAATAATTGGTACTCAGCTATGCCCAGGCTTTTAGATGAGATATTGATCACCAGGGGATTGTTACCTGGGAGCGGGTCACGCGGTGGAAGTCTCTGCAAAAGTCTCTTTCCTCGGCGGGTCCTCTTGTTCTTGTGGCCCGCCTCCTTTGGCCTAAAAAACGGTTGGATGAAAACAGCCTCTCTATGTCCGATGCAGAAGTCGAAATATCTGTATATGATCTGTAATAGGGACGTGAAAAGTTTCCAGAAGTAGAAGATACTTGCCATTTGTACACTCTCTGTAATTCGTAGTCCTCAGTGTCCCTTGCGAATTTGTTTCTTTTTATTGTTTCCGTGTCCCGTCGATGTTGATTAATGATACCGTTAATTTTGGTTTTGAGGTTATTCAGCTCCTCAGTGGTAGTAGAGGTTGCTAGTTGGCCTTCAATATTGGTGATCTCCTCTTTGCTCTTGGTAATTGCTCGGTGCAGGTGCTCTAACGTTAATGTCATAAGGTCAAAAGAACATTTGTTAATAATTTGTTCAAACGTGTACAAAATTCTTGTGAATCACTAAACAAAGTGGGGCGTAAGGGAACCCGTAGCCCTCTGGGTATCCTCTGTACCTTGAGGTATTCCGTGAGAGTTGCACAGTGTAATTCAAAATTCGTGCACCGCCTTAGTTCTCTTTCCAGATCCGTCCCCTAGTCTCTTTGGGGGGGACCCGAAGGAAATCACTAGAAAGTGTGGATTGTGCTATAATATTCGATGTTTCATCCGCATTATATGAGAAGGTTAAAGATGTCATTGCCCAAAATAGTGGAGAGTGTGCTCAAACGTAGGGGTTTATACGTGGTAACAAAATCGATGACACAACTCAAATGAGGAGGAATGTGGTGCTCTGGTAGGATCCCAATCCGTGACATATATCATATAAACCTAAGCACACACCGGTGGTTTCATGATAAAGTGGAATGTTTAATCAGACAGTACATACAGTATACAAACGTTTCAGTCTTACATGACCTTCCTCAATGTACTGAAAATGAAATAAACAAAAAAACATAAATTTTGCAGAGTGGAATTATTTGCTAAGAAAAAAGGACAAAAAACAAAGGTATATACACGTAGCTCATAGCTATTGTCAATTTGATAGCGATTAATACAGAATTCGCATGAGAGACAATATGGTATAGCATATACAGTTTGCGGTTTGCGTATATGCAGTTTGCGTATATGCAGTATATGCAGTTTGCGTACCAGCAGAGATTGGGGGTGGATGATGCTGTAGCGTCTTTGCTACATACAATGCATTCGTTCTTGGACAATGATGGAACTGCAGTGCGCGCCATGTTCTTTGACTTCTCTATACCCTACAGCCGCTCTTACTACGTAATAAGTTGACTGATATGGAGGTAGATGAGGGGATGGTGAACTGGATACGTGACTACCTGACAGACAGGCCGTAGTTTGTAAGGATGGGGGAGGTGGTATCTGGCAGTGTACGGAGCAGTGTTGGAGCCCCTCAGGGTACAGTGCTGTCACCCTTCCTCTTCTCATTGTATACAGCTGACTTTCAGTATAAATCTGATTTTTGTCACCTCCAAAAATTCTCAGATGACTCCGTGATTGTAGGGGGCATTGTGGGGGGCCGAGGGGAGGAGGAATATAGAAGGGTGGTTTCTGACTTTGTGGATTGGTGTCAGACTAACTGTCTAGAACTAAATGTAAAGAAAACCAAGGAGATGGTGGTGAGTTATAGAAGGAAAAAGGAGGATTACTTACCGATCACCATTGCTGGCCAGGAGGTTGAGATTGTTGAGAGCTACAAATATTTGGGGGTTCACCTTGACAGTAAACTCGATTGGAGGTGTCATACAGAAAAGGTTTACAAGAAGGGAATGAGCAGACTGTACTTTCTGTGGAAGCTCAGGTCGTTCAATGTGTGCAGTAAAATGCTGAAGATGTTCTACCAGTCCGTTGTAGCAAGCGCCATCTTTTTTGCTATCATTTGCTGGGGCAGTAGTGTGCGAGTAGCTGACGCTAATAAACTCAACAAACTTATCAAGAAGGCAAGCGCAGCTGTTGGCCTCCATCTTGACTCTTTTGAGGAGGTATTGGAGGATAGAATTCAGAAGAAGTGTAGGGCTATAATGAACAATAATACACACCCACTATACGAGCTGTTCTTGAATCAGAAGAGCACATTCAGCAGCCGTCTAATCCTACTAAGGTGCAAGAAGGAGAAATTCAGGAAATCATTTGTACCTACTGCTATGGGGATGTATAATAATTTCCTAAGGGTGGTAGAAAATAATGACTGATGGCTGGTGTACTAATGTCAATTAACATTGTCTTATATACACCTGAACTACACACTTTTATTTATTATGTAATGTTGGTATACCTGTGCAAGATTTGTGTCCTAATATTTTATGTACTGCTGTTTGTATTGCTGCTGTAATACTGTAATTTCCCCCCGGGATCAATAAAGTGTATCGTATCATATTGTATCGTATAATCTTCAGAAACATCGATACATAGCAATAAGAGGATATAATATGGAGGTATACAAAACCCCAAAACCGTATAAGCTAGGTAATTAACGAGTTGTACATAAAAGTGTAAAGATACTGAGAGCCCAGAGGAAATAAGGTAAACCTGAGAAAATATGGTGGAATACGTATGATAGACCGAAACGATTGGGATCCTACCAGAGCACCACATTGCTCCTCATTTGAGTTGTGCCAACGATTTTGTTACCACGTATAAACCCCTACGTTTGAGCACACTCTCCACTATTTTGGGCAATGACATCTTTAACCTTCTCATATAATGCGGATGAACAAATTATTAACAAATGTTCTTTTGACCTTATGACATTAACGTTAGAGCACCTGCACCGAGCAATTACCAAGAGCAAAGAGGAGATCACCAATATTTAAGGCCAACTAGCAACCTCTACTACCACTGAGGAGCTGAATAACCTCAAAACCAAAATTAACGGTATCATTGATCAACATCGACGGGACACGGAAACAAGAAAAAGAAACAAATTCGCAAGGGACACTGAGGATTACGAATTACAGAGAGTGTACAAATGGCAAGTATCTTCTACTTCTGGAAACTTTTCACGTCCCTAATACAGATCATATACAGATATTTCGACTTCTGGATCGGACATAGATAGGCCGTTTTCATCCAACGTTTTTTAGGCCAAAGGAGGCGGGCCACAAGAAGAAGAGGACCCGCCGAGGAAAGAGACTTTTGCAGAGACTTCCACCGCGTGACCCGCTCCCAGGTAACAATCCCCTGGTGATCAATATCTCATCTAAAAGCCTGGGCATAGCTGAGTACCAATTATTACAAAAGGGATTATCATTTTGTCCTAGCTACAAGTATAATACATTTAATTTAGACATGGACTTACAACGCTTTTTTAGATCCCTCAGACTCAAGTTACATTTTTTTAATAAAAACTTGAATCCCGATCCAAGTACGGTGATTCAGAGGTCATCACTCACAGCCAATAGTCTGGGTTTGAGGAAAAAGAGCACTTTTAGACCTCCTATGGGCTCTCATGCCTTAGAGACATTCATCTCATTTATCAATAATACATTTCAACAATTAAGAGATGATATTAATAGGAAGAGGGTATTCTTTCCATCACACATGACATCAATTGATCAACAGGCCCTTATAAATCTGCAGGAAGAGAAAAACATTATTATCAAACCTGCAGACAAGGGGGGAGCCATCGTGGTTTTAGATAAATCAATGTATCTTGGCGAAGTTCACCGACAGTTGAATGATAGCAGGATTTATCAGAAACTAGAACATGATCCAACCAGAGAAGTCAATTCCCTTATACAGGAGATACTCACAAATTACAATGCCAAAGGGACTCTAGATAATAAAACCCGTGATTACCTCAGGAAGGATTTCCCAGTCACTCCAGTATTCTACATACTACCTAAGGTACACAAAAACTTAGAGAACCCTCCAGGGAGACCCATAGTGGCCTCCACAGAGTAGATTTTTTCACCAATTGCCAAATACCTCGAAAAAATCTTGACACCGCTAATCAAACAGACTACTTCCTTTATACTAGATACAGGAGAGTTTCTTAACGTTATCCATAATCTTGACTACATTCCTAAGGAGGCTATACTGGTGACCTTTGACATCAAAGATTTATACATCAATACCGCATATTGAAGGTATACGATCGGTACGTAGACTACTGGAGTCCTCTGAATACAACCCGGATCAGGTTGATATGTGTTGCAATCTACTTACTGCTATTCTCACTAAAAACTACTTTCTTTTTGGCGACAATTTTTATTTACAGATAAAGGGAACCGCAATGGGTTCAAATACAGCACCCCCATATGCTAATTGTTATGTAGCTCATTTTGAGGAAAGTATGATTTACGGTAATAACCTCTTCCGCACACACGCAGTGGTGTGGAAGAGGTATATTGACTACATTTTCTGTATTTGGAACGGACCACTTGACACCCTGAAAACCTTTTTTTCCTTTTTGTGTACTTCATGGCCAGGGCTAGATTCCACTATGACATATGACGATAATTGTGTCAATTTTCTGGATGTTCTTGTCATAAAAGAGACAGACGGCCACTTATCTTCAGATATCTACACAAAACCCACAGACCGTAATAGTCTCCTCAATTATGACAGTTTCCATCCAACTAAAATGAAAAATTCTATTCTGAAGTCTCAAATAAAAAGAGTTCAGAGGATTGTCTCCAACGCAACAATTCAACAACAACGCATTCAAGAAATGTGTTCTAAATTCTGAGAGAGGGGCTATCCAGAACATACATTACATGCCTCCTCTACACCTCCTTATCCAAAAGCAGACACAAGGGATCGGATTCCCTTTGTACATTACTATCATCCTCTAGCATACCGACTACATACTAGCATACGTCGCCACTGGCACATTTTGGGCACCGCACATCCGGATATAAAAGAGTTCAACCAACCATTCTTACCTTGTTTTCGTAGGCCTAAAAATTTACGTGACCATCTAGTCAGGGCCGACATAGGTCCCGGTCGCCCACCCAAACACCAACGTTTTCTTTCGAAATCCTAAATTTGGTACGTTTCCTGTTTACAATGCATGCAGTGCAATAACATTTTGAAAGGCAGCGTATTTCATCATCCCCACACGGGCAAAAGATATGATATCAAGGGATATTTTACCTGTAACACTAGTTTTGTTATTTATCTAATAAAATGTCTGTGTGGCCTACTCTATGTGGGTGAGACAACACAAGCAATAAAGGATCGTATATCCAAACATAAATCGACAATTAGATGTCAAAACACACTTCTTCCAATCCCTCATCATTTCTTGTCAGCTGGCCATAATATAGCACAGCTAAAATATCAAGTCATAGAACAGGTACAACTACCACACAGGGGAGGCGACCGCGTCAATCTATTAAAAAGAAGAGAAGCCTTTTGGATCCATGAATTAAATTCCCTATCACCTAAAGGATTAAATAGAGAATACGATGTGCAGTCATTTGTGTCATAATGGGATCTTAATATAATAAGGTTGAGCCATCATGATTATCTCAGTATTTTAAGAATTTAATCCATGATATTGATTATATATTTCTTTATTGCAGAATCAGCCACAATGACCTATTCACCATTTCCTCTTCTGATCACGGGCCATATTTGGACTGTATCTTTCCACCCGTTCTGAAAATATCCAGCACTGAGCTAGTTAACCCCCTTTGTGATACATACAGGCATTACTATGCCCGTTAGGATCACATAGATTCACATTAGGCATTCTTAGTTAAACCATCACGCTTCCTCCATACTGGTTCCGGTTATTGGAACGCACACGTCATCTGGAACGCACGCCGCACCATTTCCGGTCCCGGACTTTCGGTCCGGACTCCACGCCTGCACAGCTTCTAAATACCGGCATTCTGTGTCTCACAGCGCTCCTGACAAGCGGTGGATTACCGTGTCTGCACAGCCATATCGTTATTTATCACAGTACTGGTAAGCGATCCTCTGCCTGTCACTCTCTATCTGCTGGATATAGACATAGATATTGCTATGCCCTCTGATGTGGAATTTTACTCTGTAGTCCACAGTGATTTGGTCTGAAGCCTCTTTACCTTTCATTGTGGTATGTATAGCATTTGGGCTTAATACTCACCTTATACTTACCTATAAGACACCTATCATACGTATTCCACCATATTTTCTCAGGTTTACCTTATTTCCTCTGGGCTCTCAGTATCTTTACACTGGTATGTACAACTCGTTAATTACCTAGCTTATACGGTTTTGGGGTTTTGTATACCTCCATATTATATCCTCTTATTGCTATGTATCGATGTTTCTGAAGATTATATGCTATACCATATTGTCTCTCATGCGAATTCTGTATTAATCGCTATCATATTGACAATAGCTATGAGCTACGTGTATATACCTTTGTTTTTTGTCCTTTTTTCTTAGCAAATAATTCCACTCTGCAAAATTTATTTTTTTTATTTATTTCATTTTTCAGTACATTGAGGAAGGTCATGTAAGACCGAAACGTTTGTATACTGTATGTACTGTCTGATTAAACATTCCACTTTATCATGAAACCACCGGTGTGTGCTTAGGTTTATATGATATATGTCCTGTTGGTGAGGGCACAGAAGTCTTGCCAGTTAGCAGTCTGGCAAGCATGGCAGACTTTATGTTGCGCTGCCTTTCCCATGACCCTCGCATTTTCAAAATTTGTGCTGACACTCATTACTTGTTGGTGACACTTCAAGACCTACGCTACAAAGAGAACTTTCAATCTCTTCTTACAGAGGCAGATGGAGTGCCCCACCAGGGCCGTGGGGTACTCGGTCCCGGGCCGGGCAGTTCTTAAAGGGGAAGTCACAGCAGCAGTGACCGGTCCGTGGCCCTGGGCATCCAATAAAGTTGTCAAAGATGATGGTGGGGGTAGTTTGAAGGAGAATTAGTTTGTGACGCCACCCATGGTGTTCGGCTATATATGGCCAACGCTGCGGTTCAGGTCCACTGGGGCGGATGGTGACACAGCAAAGATGTGACTGCTCTCCATGGGTAGAGCTAGGTCCCAGGGCAGATATAATAGTCTGTTCAGGTAATGGTGAACGTTGAGGTGCAGAGAATAAGCAAGGGACACAGAAAAGTGCAGTTTTCTTTACCTTTTACTTCCTGGTAAATGAAGATGCAATCCGGGATACTAATTACAGATGATAGCAGGAGTCCGGCTAGAAGAATTCTACCCTGCCAGGTGGGGTTAGAGGCCTTCCTGCTGTGCTCTCTTTTCTGGTCCCTGCTGCCTGTAGCTAAGCTGCGACTCTTTCCTGGTTTTGGCTTTAACCTGTTTGACAAACAGCGTAAGCCTATCACAGGCACTGTCTGTTCACTGACAGCCCTGGGCTCTTGGTCTGCTGCGGTGGCTCCAGGTGTTCGGTGTGGTCAGGGAGCTTGCAGTCCCTGCCCTCCAGATTCAGCTGTCGGGGAGAACAGTACCCGCACAGTCCAGGACTCTGGCATCCTTTTTATAAGCGCTCTGCTCCGGGATCAGCTCTGACGCAGCTGAAATTCCCAGAGCTCTTGTCTCCGCTCCTCTCTCTTCCCTCTCCTCAGACTAACTCCTCCCACCAACTGTCACTCCCTTAAGCTCCGCCCATTTTGGTCTGGAGTTAGAACAAGTGTTAGATGCTGTGTATTACCTCGCATGGGGACCTCTTCCTGCTTCCAGGCATGACATCACCGCCCTATAGAGGGAGGCAATGTCACTGTGGCAACGGACTCTGGGGTGCCACATTTCCCCCTGGTTAACTTCAGTACGTCCCGTACTGAGAAAACATAACAAGAACAGTTAATAATAACAATAAATGAAAGTTTACAAAGCTTTAAAAATGTAAAAATTACAAAAAACCCAAAGGGAAAAACAATAACACAGTTAATGCAGGGCCTAGTCCTTACGCTGCTGTCCAGGAATTGTCTTTGTCAGAGTACCTGGAGTTTGGTTGGTGGGAACTACCTTAGCCCACTTTGTGTGTTTCGACCCTGGGCGTGGCTACAGGGCACTATGTAGGTGGGCCTGGTTTTCGGCCACGCCGTTGGCTTATTTTAATGGCCAAATCAGGGTAAATATTTACAAGTAAGGTCCTGGCCACACATAGTCCTCTGACCCAATTGTCCATCAACAGAACAGGTTAATACTAATATTTAAAAGTTCATACAGTAAGTCTCTGTAGGCTCCCATGCTTAAACGGTTGCAACTATACATTATTAAGTTATTTACATTTTAGTCCCTATACCGGGCTGGGATCTGACCTCTCGTACTACGGGTGGATCTACGCAGTACTGGTGTTTCTAATGACCTTACTAGGTCTAGTGTGTTTGTTGTTGATGTTGGTAAACTGGGCAACAGTCTGCGACTTTTTAGACTCACCATGGGTCTGACAGATTCACCGCTAGCAGGGGGCAGATTTCCGCGTTCCACTGCAGATGTGGCATCTGTTACTGGAGCCCGCTGGCCTTCAGGCTGATCTAGAGTTGTATCTCCTTCTGGCACTACTGGTTGGGGAAAGATCAAGACGGGCATAAGTATGGCCTGGTTCACTCTTGTCCAATTTGGAGGGAACCCGCCGAGTACTGTGCTGACCTTTTCCTCCATCTCTTCTATAGGCTGAGGACTGCTTGGGACTTCAAACCTTTCCTTTAATTGGTCAGGGTATGGTTTTAGTTGATCCCTTGACATTGTCACTGAGGTTTCTCCTCCATCTTTACTGATGAAGCACACCTTGGTGTTATCAAAGCCTGAAGGTAAAATGGTGTATGACTCAGCCTCCCACTGGTCAGCTAATTTGTGAACTCATCTTTTTCTTTTGAGTACCTGTTTTCCAGGTGACAAGGGAACTGCAGGTGCGTGATGATTATAATTTCTTTCCTGCTTCTGTCTTGCTTGGGACAAACTTTTCTCTACACATTCTTGCACTTTACGGTATTGTTGCTGGCGCTCTGTATCCCAGTCTGTATCTGGTGATGTCAACTCAGGTGTTAAGACTCCCATTTCCAAGTCAATGGGTAACTTGCCAGGTCTTGCCCTCATCAGGTAGGCTGGGGTGCAGTTGGTGGAGTTTACTGCGATATGATTGTATAGGTCTACCAGATCTGGCAACTTCTCTGGCCACAGGTTTCGCTCTTCCAGAGGCAAGGTCTTCAACAGGTGAATTACCACTGGTTCATCTTCTTGCACATGCCATTTGTCTGTGGATGGTACGGCGACGTCCTGATTTTCTTGCAGCTGTACAGATTACAGAACTCCTGGAACACTTCTGCCTCAAAGGCTGGGCCTTTGTCGGTGAGCACTTGTTCAGGGTAACCGTGCGGTCAACAAAAGTGTTCTTGAAACGCATTGGCTGCTGTCTTCGCTGTTTGGTCTTTGACAGGTACGACTACCAGGAACCTTGAGTAAATGGTCAACGATGGTCAGAGTGTAGGTGTAGCGAGTCCTACTCAGAGTCAACTTCACGTGATCCAAAGCTACCAGTTCAAGCGGCTACTTCGTAATGATCGGCTGTAATGGGGCTCGCTGGCTGTTACGGTCTTTCCTGCGCAGGTTGCATGGGCCACATCCTCAGCACCACTTCTCAATGGCTCTCCTCATGCCAACCAAGTAGAATCTCTCACAAAGTAGGACCTCCAACTTCATCCACCCGCAGTGTCCTGCTCCATCGTGGTACCCCGCCAAGATCATCGGTGCATCCCGCTTCGGGACTACCACCTGCCAGACCAGTTCATGGGTGAGCGAGTTGATGTTCCTCTGACACAGCTTGCCCTCATAGATGAACTGCTTGCCCCTATCCTTCCACAACTGCTGTGCTTCCTGTGGATCATCTGGACCAGGGTGTGAATCAGCTTGTGTCAGCAACTCCTTTACTAGGCTGGGTCACTATCTTGCATCTCTGCCCACTCATGATGGGGCAATGGGTTCAACGTGGCCTCTCGTATGATATATATATATATTGTTCTTCACCCCTTGGACGCCCTGGGCCGCAATTGGGAGGTGGAAGGCTGGTAACTCGATTTCTTCGAGTTCTGCTGGATCCTCTCCCCCCTCTGGCGAATTGGCCATCCTGGACAGCGCATCGGCATTAGCGTTCTTATGTCCCATTTGGTACTTGATGTTAAACTCGTAGTTGGACAGCCGGGCCATCCATTGCTGCTCTAATGCACCCAACTTTGCCGTTTTAAGGTGGGTTAGCGGATTATTGTCCGTGCAGATGGTAAACTTAGCTGAAGCTAGGTAGTGCTTGAAATGCTCCGTTACCACCCAGACTATGGCGAGGAACTCCAGTTTAAAGGAACTATAGTTGTCAGAGTTTCTTTCAGTGGGACGAAGCTTCCTGCTGGCGTAGGCAATCACTCTTTCTCTGCCTTTTTGCATTTGTGATAGCACTGCTCCCAATCCCACGTTGCTGGCGTCAGTGTAAAGTATAAATGGTTGGTCATAATCAGGGTAGGCCAGGACTTCATCTCCCTTGAGGGCCAATTTCGACCTGATGAAGGACTCTTTTATGCTTTTGTTCCATTCGAATGGAAGAATCTTGTTCTTGGCTTTCTTGGATTGGCCCACTAGAAGATCTTGCAGGGGTGAGGCTATTTTGGTGAAGCCTTTGAGGAATCTCCGGTAGTAACCTACCAACCAGAGAAACTGCCGTACTTCATGAATGGTGTTGGGTCTTTGCCAGTCCCGGATGACGGTGACTTTGTCAGGGTCTGGTGCCACACCTTCTGCGCTTACCATATGGCCTAGGTACTGCACATTGGGCTTCAAAAGGTGATACTTGGATGCTTCACTTTTAGGCCAAGGTTGGACAGGGCTTCGAACACCTCGGCCAGGTGCTTCAAGTGGTCTTCGTAGGTTTTGGAGAAGACGATGATGTCATCCAGGTACAGCAGAACGGTTTCAAAGTTTTTATGTCCAAGGCAGCATTGCATTAACCGCTAAAACGTTCCCGGCGCATTGCTGAGCCCGAACGGCGTGTAGTTAAACTCGCAGAGGCCCATTGGTGTCTTAAACTCATTCTTCTCTCTGTCTGCCTCTGCCACGGAAACCTGTCAATACCCACTGGTGAGATCCAAAGTAGAGAAATAGTTAGCGGCTCTCAGTGCAGCTAATAATTCCTCAATTCTAAGTAATGGGTAAGAGTCTTTATGTGTAATGCTGTTAATCCGCCTGTAGTCTACACACATTCTCATAGTACCATCTTTCTTTTTAACGAGGACTAATGGAGCTGCCCAGGGGCTACAACTACGGTATTTCTGATTACCCCAGCCTCCTTCATCTCCCGTAACATACCCTTGGCACATTGATAGTGAGCTGGGGGTACAGGCCGGTACCTCTCTTTAATGGGTGGATGATCTCCTGTGGGGTTATGATGTTGAACCCCTTTTGCCTGCCCAAAGTCTAGAGGGTGTTTGCTGAAAACCCGCTCATACTCTCGAACCACCCGATAAGCCCATGCTTTTTGTGTGACGGGGTGGAGTCAGTGCCCACATGTAGCTGCTAAGGAAAAGAAAAAGAAGACTACTATAGATAATGCACACCACAATAATATGATGAATAGAAACAGGAACTTTATTGACACAAAGGATAAAAACATTTAAAAACAATATGAACCCTGCATGGTGCCCGCTACCATCAAAATAGCCAATATACAGATCAAAATAAGGCAATAATCCATGAAAAAAATATGCAATGCAATGATGAACAGACACAATCAATGGAACTAGTGCAAATTGCCAAAAACTGAACATGTGTGAGCAAGAGCCTAGAAATACAACACCATGTTGCCCCTCATGAATAGCTGTAAAAAGACTGGGTAGAATGACCCACCTAAAAGAAATAACTAAAAAACCTGGATGTACACCGTGACCTACAAGGAACAGTGGTGCCTGATGCCTGAAGATAATGCCCTAAAACCCCAGTGGGTCACAAAAGATTAGGCAGAGACAAACTGTCACTGTAGTGAATGAACATGAAAAGTCAGGGATAACGGTGGTCCTATGAACCCAGGGTGCACAAATGCAGTGACTGCAAGGAGCTAACAATGGGCACAATATAGCTCACGTGCGGCAAGTCCTGAATGAACGGTCCTTTAAAGTGCGGCCAAATTGTGGCAGATGCTAAATAAAAGGTCCATATGATGCGGCCATGGTGGACCACCGTTATCCCTGACTTATTTTGATCTGTATATTAGCTATTTTGCTGGTAGCGGGCACCATGCGGGGTTCATATTGTTTTTAAATGTTTTTATCCTTTGTGTCAATAAAGTTCCTGTTTCTATTCATCATATTATTGTGGTGTGCATTATCTATAGTGGTCTTCTTTTTCTTTTCCTTGTCATTATTATGGACCACTTTTTTTGCACCCCTTTTGCATTGTGAATTGTATTATTGCTGTGCACCATAACTTCTATTTAGTGCACATGTAGCTGCTGACACCAATCCTCCAGCTGCCCCTCAGAGCCATTGTCCTCCACCTGATCGGATGGAAGCAAGGGTTCCGCTACCTCTATTGCATTGTTACTGACAGTGAACATCTTAGCAAGGGTGGAATACCGGGGTAAATAGACTTCTTTCTCCCCACAATTCAATATGCGTATTGGTACTCTCCCCTTGCGGACATGAACTACCCCTCTGGCTGTCAGGATAGTGGGCCTACTATCAGAGTACATGGGTTCTACCAAGGCTTGGTAATCTTGACCCCTGAGGCCTATTGCTGGGGGACACCAAATTAACATTTCACTCCTGGAGGGTACTGCAATGGGGAATGGATCACTTACTCTGACACTGCCGATTTCTCCTCCAGAGAGCTCTACCTGTTGTCTCTGCATCAGGGCTCTGATCTCCTTTTGCAGGACCCGCTGCTGACTGGAGCTGGCGGTCTCGGCTACCTGTTGTAACAAAACAATAATTTCTGCAAGACAATTTTCTATTACATTGGTGCCTAAATTAATCATAGGATGGCATTCTCGTTTGTCAATATCAACTATACTCAGACCTTGCGACTGCAATTCCACTCGGCCAATCTTGATGGTCACCTCTTTAAACTAGAGTTGAGGGACTTTGCCTCCGGGAGGGTCGAGTCGGGTTTCGGACCACCCAACTTTATCAAAAGTCAAGTAGAGCGAAATCGGCCGACTATCGACAAAAGTCGGAGTTCCGACCGAAACCCGACCCGACCCCAATGCAAGTCAATGGGGAATAAAAGTCGGCAGTGAGTGGACGACAGTAAACACACCTACAGTGCCCATATATAAAGGGCCCTATATGATGCCCCATAAATAATGAACCCCATATGATGCTCTAGTATATGATAGGCCCCATATATGATGCTCCAGTGTATGATGAGCCCCATATAATGCTCCAAATATAATGGTCCCCATATATAATGCTCCATATCTAATGGGCTCCATGTGTGATGCTCCATATATAATGTGCCTCATATGATGCGCCATATATAATGTGCCCCATATGATGCTCCAGTATATGATGAGCCCCATGGATGATGCTCCAGTGTATGATGGGCCTATATAATGCTCCATATATAATGGGCCACATATGATGCTCCAGTATATAATGGGCCCCATATATGATGTTCCAGTTTATAATGGGCCCCATATATGATGATCCAGTGTATAATGGGCCCTGTATATGCTGCTCCAGTGTATGATGGGCCCCATTTATAATGCTCCAGTGTATGATGGGCCCCATATATAATGCTCCAGTGTATAATGGGCCCTATCTATGATGCTCAAGTGTATGATGACCCCCATATATAATTCTCCAGTGTATAATGCTACCCATATATTGCTCCAAACATTAAAAAAAATGAAATACCTCTCCTCGCTGGGCACTGCTCTACTCTGGACTCCTCAGCGTCACCATCTTCCAGCTCTCTGCACTGTGACTGTTCAGGCAGAGGGCTCACAGACGTAACGTCATTGCGCTCTCTGACCTGAATGCACTGTCAGGAAACGCGGAAGACGTCACAGCGATAGAGCAGGGAGAGGTAAGTATAGCAAGTGCTGGCGCTCTGAGCAAGCAGGGGGGCCCACTCATGGGTGCCGGCACAGGCACAGGGCCCCTCATAGTACGCTGGTGTCTCTGACGGCAAGTGGGCCCCCCCACCTGCTTAGGGCCACAGCACTTACCCGGCTGCACCAGGTGCTGATGCCGGCCCTGGGGGGGGTACAGCCCAGTTAGGGAGGTGGAAAAACTGGCATATGTTGAGGTGTAGGCTGGCCGTTCAGCAGCTGCAAATGGAGTAATTGGAGAAGTCGGAGGAAGAGGAGGACAAAGCGAGCCATTTTGCTGGCAATGTGTTGTGTTTTGGTAGCTGAGGAGAATAAGCAAAAACGGCAATACACTAGAGAGGCTGGAACCTATTGGATTGCAGTACCCTGAACTAACCACACAACTAGAGGTAGCCGTGGAGCGTTCCTACGTTGATCCTAGACGCCTCGTCACAGCCTGAGAGATAACTACACCTAAAGGAAGAAAGATGAAAGCTATCTGCCCGGACAGATCCCCAAAGAAAATAGGAAGCCCCCAAACATGTAATGGCGGTTAGACAAGAAGAAGCACGTACACAGACAGAAAATAGAATGAGCAAACGCTGGGGCCCAATATGTCTAGACTGAAAAGTACAGGAAAGGATACTCACTGCAATCCAAAAAAAACCCCTAAAAAATACCAACTCTTCTGATTGCAAAAACACCTGAGATCACACGATCTCTACCACCTAAAATCAGATCTCTGGTGTAACAAAACTAAGCCGCAGCCACTGAAAAAACAGGAAAAAGCAAATGAACAAATAACAGTGGCTTCAGATAAACTGAAAGGAGCACAAGTCCCGGAGGGGACCTGGCTGACCTCCACAGAAGTGCAGGGAACAATGCAAAAAGCAAGCACAAAAATAAAAGCAGAAAATATCTTATCTGATATCAGAAGATGCAGGCAAGACTCAGCAAACTTTCAAATGAACCAGGAACCACAATTGAGACAAGAACAATTGATCACCGGCAACCATCATGGGAGGGAACCTCCCTTATATCAGACCAGTCAGCGATCCCAGATTGCCATTCCTCGCTGAAAGGCTCAGTACTGTCTGTAACCACCAGAGGGAGCCTCTGCTCAGAAACAATCTCTAGCACATTCATAACAGTACCCCCCTTGAGGAGGGGTCACCGAACCCTCACTTGCGCAACCAGGCCGATCAGGATGAGCTCGGTGATAGGCACGGATCAGTCTCCTAGCATGGATGTCCGAAGCAAACACCCAAGAATTGTCCTCCTGACCATAACCTCTCCACTTAACCAAATACTGGAGTTTCTGTCTAGAAAAACGAGAATCCAATATTTTCTCAACCACATACTCCAGATTGCCCTCAACCAAAACAGGGTCAGGAGACGCAGCCATAGGAACCACTGGCTCGACAAACCTCTTCAATAAGGACTTGTGGAACACGTTATGGATCTTAAATGTCCTGGAAGAAGCAAACGGAAGGAAACAGGATTAAGAATCTCCATGATCTTATAAGGTGTCATGTGTGCATTGCCACGAAGATCGTCGCGGTTGCACATTTTGACT
This sequence comes from Oophaga sylvatica, assembly GCA_033576555.1. Taxonomy (NCBI): domain Eukaryota; kingdom Metazoa; phylum Chordata; class Amphibia; order Anura; family Dendrobatidae; genus Oophaga; species Oophaga sylvatica. The sequence goes on along the minus strand of JARQOD010006081.1, from coordinate 18,470 downwards.
TCTCACAGCTGAGTTGCTGTTTCTTTGTGTTTGGCAGCTAGGGAGTTAATTCTGTCTGTGCTCGGTGCTGGGACTGGGTGCAGTTTCTCCCGGCTGCAATTGATTATTTGTTGATTGGTTTCCTTTAAGTTTCTGGTTGTCTGCTTTGGGAGTTGCCAGTGAAACTCTTCATGCAGACCACAGATAGGAATGAATCTGTATAGACTCTAGTTGAGAGCTCCTTAGTTGTTTTAAGCTTAACTTGCTTAGAGTTTATTTCCCAGACCATTTATGTTCCTTCGGTGTTTGAGTGTGTATGCAAGAGAGTGCTATCCTGTCTGTCTTATGTCTAATCTGTGTATTTAGCTGAGATCAGCCCATATCCCTTTGGTGGTAATCAGGATCCTTCTTAGGACTGATTACAGGGTTCAGGGTCTGATAGGAGACAGGGTTAGGCTGGAGACTTGGACCTCTGAACCATTATCAGTACCTCCAAGGTAAGGGATTAGTTAGGACCCCAGTGTAGGGTCAGGTTAGACCCCGGTCCTCCTCTTTCCTGTTACAGCTCATCAAGTCCTCAAGATTAACCCTGAGTTCAACTGATATCGTCTCTGCACATCTAGTCCTCAAGATTAACCCTAAGTTCTGCTGATATTGTGTCAGGTAAATCTATTTTATACTTACATTCTTATGTTGCTAAACTATATGTTGTATAGAGTGTGGTTCCTGTATAAATAGTTTACTGACATTGTAGTCATATCATTAGACAGCGTGACATTTTCACTGGCCATAAAAAATTATCTCTAGTTACCATGGATCCAGTAGCCCAGCTGGCTCTGCAGTTGCAGGGATTATCCATGGAGCTGACGGACATTAAGTCCAAAGTTTTGTCTCCCCTGGAGCAAACCAGAGTTGAACCTAAGGTGGCTCTTCCAGATAGGTTCACTGGTGGGCGAGACAAATTTTTTACCTTCCGGGAGGCATGTAAATTATATTTTCGGCTTCGGCCGCGATCATCAGGGAGTGATGAGCAGAGAGTGGGAATTGTTATCTCACTTCTTCAAGGGGACCCTCAATCCTGGGCATTTTCCCTTCCTCCGGGATCCCCGGCTCTACAGTCTGTAGATCAATTTTTTACTGCTCTGGGATTGGTATATGATGACCCAGATCGGGTCTCTCTTGCTGAGACTAAATTACGTAAGATACAGCAGGGAGATCGTCCTGCGGAGGAATTTGCTTCTGAGTTTCGTAGATGGGCCACGGATACTCAGTGGAATGACCCAGCTCTTAGGAGCCAGTTTTGTCATGGGCTTTCTGACAAATTAAAAGACGTTTTGGCTCAGTATGAGTCTCCTCCTTCTCTGGAGGCTGCTATGGCCCTAGCTATCCGTACTGATAGACGGCTTCGGGAGAGGGGTGAGGTAACTCCATTCCCTGTTGTTACTCCACCTACTACTAAAGTCCCGTATGTTGAGGTTCCCCTTGTCTGTTCGGATGAGCCTATGCAGTTGGGAGGGACATCTTTTCGTAGTAGGGGATTGGCGGCACGCCGCAGGACTAGAAGGTGTTTTTTCTGCGGGAAAGAGGGACATTTTGTTGGAGAATGTCCATCCCGTGTCTTGTTAAGTAAAAAGTCGCCGGAAAACTGCTAATCCCAGGTTGTGTGATGTGGATGACAACCTGGGAGTATGTATTTCATCCGCCGGTTCTTCTCAGTTCCTTGTACCAGTGGAGGTGGTGTTTGGTACTAGAGTGAAGAGATTGTCTGTTCTTCTGGATAGTGGTTCCGGCGCCAATCTGGTTGACGCTCAGTTTGCTCAGGCTCAAGGTATGCATCTGAGTGTATTGGTCAAACCGATCCCTATTTTTTCCATTGACGCCAGGCCTCTCGGCCAAGGTAGCTTTGTTCATGAGGTTCATAACATTGACCTTCGGGTAGGGGCAATACATAGGGAACAATTATCTTGTTATGTGTTGGAGGGTCTACCTACTCCCATTGTGTTGGGACTTCCTTGGCTGGTTAAACATAACCCTGTAATTAATTGGCAGTCCAGAGAGATAAGCCAATGGGGTGAGTTTTGCAAAAGCAACTGCATGAACACAGTCATCAGTGCGGTCGTACCTAGTACATTGCCTCCTTTTTTGGAGGATTTTGGGGATGTTTTTTCTGAGGAGGGGTGTCGGGAGTTGCCTCCTCATCGTGTGTATGACTGCTCTATTAATCTTCTTCCTGATGCTAAGTTACCTAAAGCTAGGTTGTATAATCTTTCTGGTCCTGAAAGACAGGCTATGAAAGATTATATTTCCGAAAGTCTGGCCAAAGGGCATATTAGACCTTCATCTTCCCCTGTAGCCGCGGGGTTCTTCTTTGTGAAGAAAAAAGATGGAGGCCTACGCCCTTGCTTGGATTTCCGCGAACTTAATCGGATTACTGTTCGAGATCCGTATCCACTCCCTCTTATTCCTGATCTCTTCAATCAAATTGTTGGCGCCAAATGGTTCTCTAAATTGGATCTCAGGGGGGCGTATAATCTGATTAGAATAAAAGAGGGGGATGAGTGGAAAACGGCGTTTAACACGCCGGAGGGACATTATGAAAACCTGGTTATGCCTTTTGGTCTGACTACTGCACCAGCAGTATTCCAACATTTTGTTAATGACATTTTTCGTCACCTTGTGGGGGTGTTTGTGGTCGTATATTTGGATGACATTTTAATTTACTCGCCAGATCTTGTGTCTCACCAGGAGCATGTGAGACAGGTGTTGCAGATCTTGCGAGACAATAAACTATACGCCAAACTGGAGAAGTGTGTTTTTGCCGTACAGGAACTTCAGTTTTTGGGTTTTTTGGTGTCAGCCTCCGGTTTCCGTATGGACCCTGAAAAGGTGAGAGCAGTGCTTGAATGGGATCAGCCAGGGGATCTTAAGGCTCTGCAGCGTTTTTTGGGGTTTGCTAATTACTACCGGAAATTTATTTGTAATTTCTCGTCTGTCGTCAAACCTCTCACGGACATGACGAGAAAAGGGACAGATTTTTCTAGGTGGTCGGACAAAGCTTGCCAAGCCTTTTCCTCTTTAAAGAGATGTTTTGCTTCGGCACCCGTTCTCATCCAACCAGATGTATCTCAGCCGTTCATTGTGGAGGTGGACGCGTCTGACGTAGGGGTGGGTGCTATATTGTCCCAGGGTCCGTCCCCTGGTAAATGGCATCCGTGCGCTTTCTTTTCTAAGAAATTGTCGTCCGCCGAAAGGAATTATGATATCGGCAATAGGGAACTTTTGGCCATTAAATTGGCTTTTGAAGAATGGCGTCACTTTTTGGAGGGGGCAGTCCACCCGGTCACCGTTATTACTGATCACAAGAACCTGCTGTATTTAGAATCCGCTAAGCGTCTGAATTCCAGACAAGCTCGATGGTCGTTGTTTTTTACCAGGTTTAATTTTGTCGTCACTTATCGTCCGGGGTCTAAGAATGTAAAGGCTGATGCTTTGTCTCGCAGTTTCCCAGGGGCCGGGAAAACGGATGACCCGATTCCTATCCTTCAGGAGGGGGTGGTAGTGTCGGCTGTATGTTCTGAGCTTGAGGAGGAGGTGTTAGAGGCTCAGGGGGACGCCCCTGCAGGACCTCCAGGGAGACTGTTTGTCCTGAATCAGTTGAGACAAAAGGTTATTGAGGCACATCATAATTCTGCTTTAGCAGGACATCCAGGGAGTAAGGCTACTTTAGATCTCCTTTCTCGCCGATTTTGGTGGCCTAACGCTAATAAAGATGTTATAACTTTTGTCGCGTCCTGTGGGGTTTGTGCTCGCTCTAAAACTCCTCATACCCGTCCATCTGGGACCCTTTTACCCTTGAAACTTCCGGAGCGTCCATGGACTCATTTATCTATGGACTTCATTACGGATCTTCCTCCGTCGTCAGGGAATACTGTCATACTGGTGGTTGTTGACAGGTTCAGTAAGATGGCACATTTCGTTGCTCTTCCTGCACTCCCTAATGCTAAAACTCTGGCGCAGGTGTTCATTAGGGAGATCGTGAGACTTCATGGGTTGCCTTCTGATGTGGTGTCAGATAGGGGGTCTCAGTTTGTGTCCAAATTTTGGAGGGCATTTTGTTTACGTCGGGGGATGCAATTGTCGTTTTCCTCGGCTTTTCATCCACAGACCAATGGTCAGACAGAGCGTCTGAATCAGAGTTTAGAGACATATCTCCGGTGTTTTGTCTCGGAGAACCAGGAGACTGGTCATCTTTCTTGCCTCTGGCAGAGTTCGCTCTTAACAACAGGCGGAGCGAGTCCACTGGTAAGTCCCCGTTTTTTGGGGCATATGGTTTTCATCCCCAGTTTTGTACTTTCAATGGGGGGGGTCCTTCTGGGGTTCCTGAGGAGGAGCGTTTCTCGTCGTCACTTGCTTCTGTGTGGCGAGGTGTATTGAATAATTTGAGTACGATGGGGAACCGTTACAAACGTATGGCTGATAGGAGGAGAGTTTCTGGTCCAGATCTGAATGTGAACGATCTGGTATGGTTGTCTACCAGGAATATAAAACTTAAAGTGCCCTCCTGGAAACTGGGTCCCAGATTCATCGGGCCGTACAGGATCAGTTCCATAATTAATCCTGTGGCATTTCGTCTGGAACTCCCTTCTACTTTTAAAATTCATAATGTGTTCTACAAGTCATTACTTAAAAGGTATGTGGCACCAGTCATACCTCACCTCTACCTCCTCCTCCAGTGTTGGTCAATGGTAACTTGGAATTTCAAGTATCAAAAATCATTGACTCTCGCCTGAATCGCCGGTCCCTTCAGTACTTGGTGCATTGGAAGGGGTATGGTCCGGAGGAGAGGACGTGGGTCCCTGCGTCTGATGTTAACGCAGATCGTTTGGTTCGGACCTTCCACAGAACTCACCCGGGCAGGCCTGGCCCTGAGGGTCCGGAGGCCCCTCGTAGAAGGGGGGGTACTGTCATGTGTGCATTGCCACAAAGATCGTCGCGGTTGCACATTTTGACTTCTCACAGCTGAGTTGCTGTTTCTTTGTGTTTGGCAGCTAGGGAGTTAATTCTGTCTGTGCTCGGTGCTGGGACTGGGTGCAGTTTCTCCCGGCTGCAATTGATTATTTGTTGATTGGTTTCCTTTAAGTTTCTGGTTGTTTGCTTTGGGAGTTGCCAGTGAAACTCTTCATGCAGACCACAGATAGGAATGAATCTGTATAGACTCTAGTTGAGAGCTCCTTAGTTGTTTTAAGCTTAACTTGCTTAGAGTTTATTTCCCAGACCATTTATGTTCCTTCGGTGTTTGAGTGTGTATGCAAGAGAGTGCTATCCTGTCTGTCTTATGTCTAATCTGTGTATTTAGCTGAGATCAGCCCATATCCCTTTGGTGGTAATCAGGATCCTTCTTAGGACTGATTACAGGGTTCAGGGTCTGATAGGAGACAGGGTTAGGCTGGAGACTTGGACCTCTGAACCATTATCAGTACCTCCAAGGTAAGGGATTAGTTAGGACCCCAGTGTAGGGTCAGGTTAGACCCCGGTCCTCCTCTTTCCTGTTACAGCTCATCAAGTCCTCAAGATTAACCCTGAGTTCAACTGATATCGTCTCTGCACATCTAGTCCTCAAGATTAACCCTAAGTTCTGCTGATATTGTGTCAGGTAAATCTATTTTATACTTACATTCTTATGTTGCTAAACTATATGTTGTATAGAGTGTGGTTCCTGTATAAATAGTTTACTGACATTGTAGTCATATCATTAGACAGCGTGACATAAGGTCCAATGAACCTAGGCTTAAACTTTGGAGATGCAACCTTCATAGGGATATTTCTTGAGGACAACCAAACCAAGTCCCCCACTTTAAACCGAAGACCATCAGTCCTATGCCGGTTGGCAAACCATTGGGCCTTCTCCTGAGAGAGAGACAACCTCTCTACTACCTGGTCCCAAATCTGCTGCATTCGCTCCACAAGAGTCAACACCCGGACAGACCGAAGCCTCCGCCTGTCCCGAAGAAAATCGAGGGTGAAACCCAAAATTGCAGAAAAATGGAGACATCAAGGTGGCAGAGCTAGCCCTATTATTAAGAGCAAACTCAGCCAAAAGCAAAAAAGAGACCCAGTCATCTTGATCAGCAGACACAAAACATCTCAAATAAGTCTCCAAGGTCTGGTTTGTTCACCAAGTTTAGAACAAAATTTCCTCCAAAATCTGGAAACAAACTGGACTCCTCTGTCAGACACAATGTTCTCCGGAATGCCATGTAACCGAACCACATGCTGAAGGAACAAAGGCACCAATTCGGAGGAGGAAGGTAACTTAGGTAATGGCACAAGATGTATCATCTTTGAAAACCTATCACAGATTACCCAGATAACGGTCATTCTCTGAGAAACAGGGAGGTCGGAAATAAAATCCATAGAGATATGGGTCCATGGCCTCTTGGGCACAGGTAATGGCATTAACAAACCACTAGAGCGAGAGCAAGGCTTGGAGCGAGAGCAAGTCCCGCAGGACTGCACAAATTCCCTGACATCACGAGACAAAGTAGGCCACCAAAAGGACCGACTCACCAAGTCTCTGGTACCAAAAATCCCGGGATGACTAGCCAACGCGGAACAATGAATCTCAGACATCACACTCTTCTTCCACTGGTCTGGGACAAACAATTTCCCAATAGGGCAGCGCTCAGGTTTATCCTCCTGACACCCTTCCAGAGCCAGTCTCAAATTGGGCGAGATGGCGGAAAGAACTACTCCCTCTTTCAAAATAACAGTAGGATCAGATAACTCAGGAGAGTCCGCAAAGAAACTCCTCGAGAGGGCATCCGCATTAGCATTCTTAGTGCCAGGAAGAAAAGAAACCACAAAATTAAAACGTGTGAAAAACAAGGCCCACCTGGCCTGTCTAGGATTAAGTCGCTTGGCTGATTCCAGATAAACCAGATTCTTATGGTCCGTGAGGACCACCACCTGATGTTTGGCTCATTCCAGCCAATGTCTCCACTCTTCAAAAGCCCACTTCATGGCCAATAACTCCCGATTACCCACGTCATAATTACGTTCAGTTGGAGAAAATTTTCGAGAGAAAAAGGCACAAGGGTTACTTTTAGAGGTCTCAGGATCTCTTTGGGACAAAACGGCACCTGCCCCAATTTCAGAGGCATCAACCTCCACCTGAAATGGCAGAGAAACATCAGGCTGCCGTAGAACAGGAGCAGAAGTGAATCTCTGCTTAAGTTCCTGAAACGCAGAGACTGCCTCAGGAGGTCAATTCACCACATCAGAACCCTTTTTGGTCAAATCAGTCAATGGTTTAACAATAACAGAGAAATTACCAATAAATTTACGATAAAAATTGGCAAAACCCAAGAATCTCTGAAGAGCCTTTAATGAAGTAGGTTGGACCCAATCACAGATGGCCTGAACCTTGACCGGGTCCATTTCAATAACAGATGGGGACAAAATGAATCCCAGAAATGAGATCCTCTGTACGCCAAAAAGACACTTTGATCCCTTCACATACAGAGCATTCTCTCTCAAAATCTGGAACAAAGTCCGAACATATTTCACATGAGAGTCCCAGTCATTGGAAAAAATCAAGATATCATCCAAATAAACAATCAGAAATTTATCCACAAAATCCCTGAAAATGTCATTCATGAAGGACTGGAAGACGGAAGGAGCATTAGTGAGCCCAAAGGGCATCACTAGGTACTCAAAATGCCCCTCTGGGGTATTAAATGCCGTCTTCCATTCATCCCCGTGCTTAATGCGAATAAGGTTATACGCCCCCCTGAGGTCAAGCTTGGTAAACCAAGTAGCACTTTTCACCCTGGAAAACAGGTCAGAAATCAAGGGTAACGGATATTGATATTTCACAGTGATATTGTTCAAGAGACGATAATCAATACACGGCCTTAATGAACCATCCTTTTTGGCCACAAAGAAAAAACCGGCACCCAAGGGTGAAGAGGATGGTCTGATATGACCCTTCTCCAATGACTCCTTGATATAAGACCTCATAGCGTCATGTTCAGGTACAGACAAGTTAAAAAGGCGACCTTTAGGGAATTTACTACCAGGCACTAATTCAATAGCGCAGTCATAGCTCCTATGGGGGGGCAAGGATGCAGATTTACTTTCACTAAACACATAAGAAAAATCAGTCAAAAAGTCAGGAACATCCTGAGCCTGGGGAGAGGCAGAAAAAACAGGAGTGTTGGCATTAACACATTGGCAGCCCCAACTGGTTACAGACACAGATTTCCAATCCAAAACAGGATTATGAGACTGTAACCAAGGGAAACCTAGTACAATAATGTCATGCAGATTATACAGCACCAAAAATTTGCAACTCTCCTGATGATCAGGTTCAACCCTCATTATCACCTGAGTAGAAAACTGGGGTTTATTCTCCGCCAAAGGGGTAGAATCAATGCCCAGTAGGGGAATAGACTTCCGCAGGGGTATCATGGGAACCCACAACGTTTGGCAAAGTCAAAATCCATCAGGTTAATAGCTGCTCCTGAATCAACAAAAGCCTGAGCAGAAAATGTGAACAGGGAGCAAATCAGGGTAACAGTCAACAGAAATTTAGTCTGAACACTACCCAAGACAACTGAGCGTGCAAAACGTCTTGCCTGCTTAGGGCAGACTGAAATAGCATGAGAGGCGTCACCACAGTAGAAACATAACCCATTACGCTTTCGAAACTCATGACGCTGAGCCCCAGAAGTCACTATCACACTGCATGGGCTCAGAAGCTGGCTCACAAGGCAACACTATCTCACGCATAGCTCTGCGCTCACGCAAACGTCTGTCAATTTGAATAGCCAAAGACATAGAATCATTGAGACCAGAGGGAGCAGGGAATCCCACGATAACATCCTTTACTTTCTCTGACAGCCCCTTCCGAAAAAGGGCTGCCAAAGCATCATCATTCCATTTGGTCAGGACTGCCCACTTTCGGAATTTCTGACAGTACAACTCAGCGTCTTCAAGACCCTGATTTAATGCCAACAAGGTTTTTTCAGCTTGATCAGTGACATTAGGTTCATCGTACAATAACCTCCCTTATATCAGACCAGTCAGCGATCCCAGATTGCCATTCCTCGCTGAAAGGCTCAGTACTGTCTGTAACCACCAGAGGGAGCCTCTGCTCAGAAACCATCTCTAGCACATTCATAACAGCAATGTATGTGTCATCAGGGGAAGGTGGTACAAAATCCTTTGAAACCCAGGCATGGTTCATTTTAATGAAGGTGAGATCACCTACATTTTGGGTCGACAGCCGGGTCCTTCTTTCTGTCAGGATTGATCCAGCAGCACTGAAGACTCTTTCTGATAGCACACTACCAGCAGGGCAAGCGAGCTCCTGTAAGGCATATTGTGCCAATTCCAGCCAGGTGTCCAGTTTACAGGCCCAGTAGTCAAAGGGGAATGAACTGTGAGGGAGAACATCGATAGGGGAGGAGAGGTAATTTTGAACCGTAGTTGACAACTGATGTCTCCTGTCTGTTGCAATCGATTCAATATTACCAGTCGTTATTAGAGAAATCAGTCCACAACATGGTCATGAAACCCCTGTCTCCAACGCCACTTCGGCTGTGTGCACCACGAACACCTCTTCAATGTTGCCCAGTACGGCTCGTGGAAGAACCTGCACTGCTGCTGTGTGCTGGGAATGCCTCTAACAAACGGTTTACCAGAGTTGCTTGTTTGTTTGCCAATATTAGCTCTAGGTTCTCCTGTGGCATGATGTTCTATAATGTGCCATTGTAGCATGGATCAAGGATGCTGGCCAACCAGTAGTCGTCATCCTACATAATTTTGGCAATTCGGGGGTCCCTTTTTAGGATGCGCAAGAGAAAATCACACGTGGGCCAATGTTCCAGGTATCAATGATGCACTGCCAGTGGTGGGTGGAGGAGCACTTTCTGCCAAATCCACATCCCTCCAGTCACGCACAAACCCTGTACCTGACCTTGGCAAGCCAACATTTTGTCTTGCCCCCTGAGAAGCATCCTCCTCCCCAAAATAATTATCCCCCTCATCCTCCTCCTCTTCCTCTTCTTCCTCCACCTCCTACAGGACAGTTCCCTGAGCAGACACTGCCTGACTGTCATCAAGGCTTCCCTCCTCCTCCTCTGCTGCAGACACCTGATCCTTAATGTGCGTCAAAGTTTGCATGAGCAGACACATAAGTGGGATGCTCATGCTTATGATGGCGTCTTGTGCGCTTACCAGCCGTGTTTATTCCTCAAAACACTGAAGGACTTTACAGAGGTCTTTCAGCTTTGACCACTGCACACCCGACAACTCGATGTCTGCCCTCAAACTGCCTGCCCGTGTATCCTCCCACAAATGCATTACAACCTGCCTCTGTTCGAACAGCCTCTCAACCATGTGCATGGTGGAGTTCCACCTTGTTGCAACGTCTAAGATTAGGCGGTACTTGGGGAGGTGGAGCGATCGCTGCAGCCTCTTCATACGACTGGAGTCTACGGGCGAGCGACGGATGTGCGAGCACAGTCTTCGCACCTTATGGAGCAGGGCTGGTAACTCTGGATAATTATTTATGAAGCACTGCACCACCAGGTTCAAGGTGTGAGCCAGGCAAGGTATGTGTATGTGTCTGAGTTTTGCCAGGGCTATGACCGCCACAAAATTACGTCCGTGATCACTGACTATCTTGCTTGGCTCAAGATGTAGACTGCCCAGCCATAACTCAGTTTCTCGCTGCAAGTAGTCGGCCAGTACCTCCACTGTGTGTCTGTTGTCACCCAAAGAAATCATCTTTAAAACAGCCTGCTGACGCTTACCACTAGCTGTTCGATAGTGGGACACCTCGTGTGCAACACTGGCAGCTGCGGATGGAGTGCTCGTGCGACTGCGCTCTGTCGATGAGCTTTCGCTTCTGGAGGAGGAGGAGGAGGGTCGAACGCCTACAGCCAACTGTTGCCTATACCGTGGGCTAGGCAGCACTGTCCCACCGCCGCTGTCCCTGTGGACCCTGCATCCACCACATTCACCCAGTGCACAGTGATGGACACGTAACGGCCCTGGCCATGCCTACTGGCCCATGCATCTGTTGTGAGGTGCACCTTTCCACTCACTGATTGTTTGAGTGCATGGACAATGCGGTCTTTCACATGCAGGTGGAGGGAAGGCATGGCTTTTCTAAAAAAGAAGTGCTGACTGGGTAGGTCATAGTGTGGGACAGCGTAGGCCATGAGCTCTCGGAACGCTGTGCTTTCAACCAAACAGAAGGGCATCATCTCTAATGAGATCAGTTTGGCAATGTAGGCGTTCAAAGCCAGTGTACGCGGATGAGAGGATGAGTACTTTCTTGTCCTACTCAGAGTGTCTGCTAGGGTGAGCTGGACTTGAGAGCTGCATATGGTGGAACTAGCGGTGGACATGGCGGACTGAGAGGGGGTTTGTGGTGGTGGTGATGATGGCCTAGATGCAGTCTTTCCTTGGAAAAACATTGTGATTCCCTGACTGCTTTGGCCTGGCGACTACACCTCAACATTTCTTGCTGGTGGTGTGCTAACCGGTGGGCTTACAGTGGGGGAAGCGATGTAGCGTTGCTGGCTACCTTGAGTCAGAGCAGGTGCACGTGTGCTACCTGAGGTTTTGTAGTCGGTCCACGCTTGCAAGTGCATGATGATTAAATGTCTAAGCATGCAACTGGTATTCAAATTTCTGAGATTTTTCCCTCGGCTAAAGATCCTTCCACACTTCTTACAGATAACCTTTGCCTCATCAATAGGATTTTGGTCAAAAAAGTGCCACACTGCACTCTTCCTACTATGGGAAAAATTTTCAGGGCTTGCATGCTGTGCTAATTTGACTGTCTGGCCAAGCTGTCCTGCAACTCTTTCTGTTTTTTAACACGTTTTTGGACTGCTACAGACCTGCCAGATAACCGCAGCTGCGATGTCGATGCCTGCTGCGGATCCTCCTCCTCTTCTGAGCTATTGCCAGCGGCATCCTCTTCTCCCAATGGATGCCAATCCGGGTCAACAACTGGGTCATCCATCACCTCCTCTTCAATTTCATCTGCACCTTCCTCTGTGTCACTGTAGAGCCCAGCTGCGCTTGGAATCTCATTTCCCAGAGGGATGCACCGAAGGTAATGACCACTAGAGGACCCAATATGCATACACACATCTTCAGCAATCCCTAGAGCCACCAGAGGGAGCCTTTTTAGAGTATATAAGGATGGTGAAGCCACAGAGGAGGTTAGTTCTCCCTGAGGAGAGGAGTTGTTAGTTCTCTTGGAGAGAAGCGAGTAGAGAGTTAGCTCTAGGAGCGAGCACAGATCAGTTAGTCTGCAAAGCCAGGTGCAGGACAGACGGTGAAGACTGATAGCAGCTCCAGGCAGAGCTTGGAAGTAAGAAGAGAGAGAGAGAACAGCAGTTGTTGAAAGAACCTGAAATCTGCAGCTCCAAGCTTAGTTCAAACGTGTGGAGGCTAGTACAAGTGGAAAGATAGCCACTCCAGCCTAGTCAGAACTGAGTCAACCGAGTGCAGTTCAGTGAACAAGCGTGCCGACGCTTTGAGAGCGGTGAAGAAAGAGAGGAAGCAGCCACCTACGGCCAGAGTGTGCCTATGTGAGGGTCAAGTAGGACGAAAGGCGAGTGGAAGAGAATAAGAGAGTGCCAGAGGTGGAAATAGCATTGATAGCTTACCTCTACTCTGATTAACCGGACACCGGGTCCGAGCTTGCTGGATTCTTCACGACCAGTGGGAGATACCTGAGATCCTGGAGTACTTCAAGTTCCAGGAGCCCATGAGTGTTGATACGTAACTGGGTCAGGAAGACAGGAGTCTGGTAGGTACCGCCATTAGAGACTGTTCTTTCCAATAGAAGGCCCTACACAAAGTCAGCCGGGTGTAAAGTTGAAGACAGAGTTAGGCCTCGTTTCATACAGGTTAGAGACTCACATTATAGAAGTAAGGAGGCCCTACACCTACTCAGTGGAAAGAACTGGACGTGCATCCTTCACCCTGCCAGTACCCCGGGATGTGCCTGCAATTCCATCAGTAAAGGTACAGAAAGAGACTTTCGTGTGTGTGTTCACATTATTACTTTTACTGTCGGATTCTCCTCCGTCTGGCACCCTTACACACTTCACTATCCAGCAAAACCATTAAAGGAGACTCAAGGTCTCCAAAAATTCAATATAAACAGCAAAAAAAGGCAGCAACACTCACCTGCCCAGATCTCAGAACAAATGCACTACAGTATGCAGCCAGCCCATTAAGCAAGATATAAGCAGCACAGGTGCAAAATACCAGATTAAACAGCCACTCTCCACATACCCATCCAAGGAGGGGGTGACTGCCCAGTATACAATTGCACAATAGAAGCCCGCATAGGGTGCCGTTCACACAAGGATACTGCACAGTGTCTGGTTCACAGCCTATTAATCACGCCCCTACTATTCGACTAGGCGGGCTGGCCAGTACACTCTCAAATCGCACCAGTCTGAACACCCTCATGCGAGACCAGACGTGCCTGGGCCTGGCTGCACCCCGAAAAATACAGTGCAAAAAATACAAAAATAGTGGGGTATTAGTTAATATTTTGGCCAAAATGCGTAAGCTTGTAACCTGCGCCAAAGGTCCCCACGCTTACAAGTCCTACTCTACACTATCCAGCAAAACCATTAAAGGAGACTCAAGGTCTCCAAAAATTCAATATAAACAGTAAAAAAAGGCAGCAACACTCACCTGCCCAGATCTCAGAACAAATGCACTACAGTATGCAGCCAGCCCATTATGCAAGATATAAGCAGCACAGGTGCAAAATACCAGATTAAACAGCCACTCTCCACATACCCAATCAAGGAGGGGGTGACTGCCCAGTATACAATTGCACAATAGAAGCCCGCATAGGGTGCCGTTCACACAAGGATACTGCACAGTGTCTGGTTCACAGCCTATTAATCACGCCCCTACTATTCGACTAGGCGGGCTGGCCAGTACACTCTCAAATCGCACCAGTGTGAACACCCCTCATGCGAGACCAGACCTTCCTGGGCCTGGCTGCACCCCGAAAAATACAGTGCAAAAAATACAAAAATAGTGGGGCATTAGTTAATATTTTGGCCAAAATACGTAAGCTTGTAACCGGCGCCAAAGGTCCCCACGCTTACAAGTCCTACTCTACACTATCCAGCAAAACCATTAAAGGAGACTCAAGGTCTCCAAAAATTCAATATAAACAGCAAAAAAAGGCAGCAACATTCACCTGCTGTGACGGGTGTGTCGCCACGAAGATCGTCACGATTACACAGCCTGACTTCTCGCAGCTGAGTTTTTGGTGCTTTGTGTTTTTCGGCAGTGAGGAGTTAATTCTCTCTCTCTCTGTGCTAGATGAGGCCCAGCCTCGCCCAGCTGCAGTCAATGCTGCAGTAGTGGGACTCCTTCAAATACCTGCCGGTCTGTTAGGGAACTTGTCGGTGAAAGCATTCCTTGAAGACAAACAGAGCGGCTCGTGGTATTTTGGAGTTTGGAGTGAAGTGTACTTGGTGTGGTTTTTTCCCTTCCTCGCTTTATCATTTATCTCCTGACCCGTTGGTGTTCCCTCTGTTGTTGTGGAGTGAGTTTTTGTATGCAAGGTGGTTTTTGGTTTTCCCCTTGTACTGTCTTGTTCGTCTAGTACTGTGTGTTGGCTTATATTATCCTGTCCCATGTTGTTGTGATCGGGGTCCTTCTCAGGACTAGATTACTGAGGTTCAGGGATCCTCAGGAGGTAGGGGTTACGCTGGCGGCCTGGACCTCTGTACCTTTAACAGTACCTCCAGGTAGAGGGATTAGTCAGGGCCCCAGCTTAGGGTCAGCTTAGGCCTCTGACCTCCTGTACGCAGAGACAGCGTGACATTTTCACCGACCGACAAAAGATTCTCTCCAGCTACCATGGATCCAGTAGCCAGTCTTGCTCGGCAGTTGCAGAGTTTGTCCATGGAGCTGGCGGATGTTAAGTCCAAGGTTTTGTATCCCCTGGAGCAAGCCGGACCAGAACCTAAAGTAGCTCTCCCTGACAGGTTCATTGGGGGGCGGGACAAGTTTTTTTTTTCCGGGAGGCATGTAAATTGTACTTTCGGCTGCGGCCACAGTCATCGGGGAGTGAAGAACAAAGGGTGGGAATTGTCATCTCGCTCCTACAAGGGGACTCACAATCATGGGCGTTCTCTCTTCCCCCGGGCTCCCCGGCTCTCCAGTCAGTGGATAGGTTTTTCGCAGCTCTGGGTCTCGTATTTGATGACCCGGATCGGATCTCCCTTGCTGAATCTAAGTTACGTAGGATCCAGCAGGGAGATCGTCCGGCGGAGGAATTCTGTTCAGAGTTCCGTAGGTGGGCCACGGACACCCAGTGGAATGACCCGGCTCTTAGGAGCCAGTTTTGTCAAGGTTTATCTGACAAATTAAAGGATGTGTTGGCACAGTATGACCCTCCTGCGTCACTGGAAGCCGCTATGGCCCTTGCTATTCGCATTGACAGACCGCTTCGGGAGAGGTGCGGGGTAACTCTGCCCCCTGTGATGACTCCACCTTCTTCAAGGGTCCCTTATATGGAGGTTCCCCTGGTCAGTCCAGAGGAGCCTATGCAATTAGGAGGGACATCATTTCGGGGGAGGGGACCGCCGGTGCGCCACAAGACAGGAAGGTGTTTCTTCTGCGGGAGAAAGGGACATTTTATTGGGGGGTGTCCATCCCGTCCTTTGCAGAGTAAAGGGTCGTCGGAAAACTATTGATCCCAGGTTGTGTGGTGGACGGCAATCTGGGAGTAGGTATTTCGTCCCTAGGTTCGTCTCAGTTTCTCGTACCGGCGGAGGTGGTGGTGGGTACGAGAACTGAGAGGATATCTGTTCTTCTGGATAGTGGGGCCGGGGCTAATCTGGTGGACGCTCGGTTTGCCCGGGTTCAAGGTATGCGATTGAGTGTGTTGGCTAAACCCATCCCCATATTCTCGATCGACGCCAG
The DNA here is from genome assembly GCA_033576555.1 of Oophaga sylvatica. NCBI lineage: Eukaryota > Metazoa > Chordata > Amphibia > Anura > Dendrobatidae > Oophaga > Oophaga sylvatica. The sequence continues at coordinate 2,498 of JARQOD010006081.1, read as the reverse complement.
TCCTCTCGGTCAGGGAAGTTTTTTGCAAGCGGTGCATAACGTAAAACTTCAAGTGGGGGCGATACATAAAGAACTGTTGTCTTGTTACGTGTTGGAGGGTCTTCCCACTCCTATAGTGTTGGGCCTTCCTTGGTTAACTAAGCATAACCCAGTTATTAATTGGCAATCCAGAGAGATAAGCCAATGGAGTGAATTCTGTAATAAAAAACTGCATGAATACGGTCATCGGTGCGGTCACTCCTAGGGTCTTACCTCCATTTCTGGCGGACTTTGAGGATGTATTCTCGGAGAAAGGGTGTCAGGAACTACCTCCTCATCGCGTGTATGACTGTTCTGTAAAACTGCTCCCTGAGGCCAAGTTACCTAAATCTAGGTTGTATAACCTATCTGGTCCTGAGAGGCAGGCCATGAAGGATTATATTTCTGAAAGTCAGGCTAAGGGGCATATTAGACATTCATCTTCCCCGGTGGCCGCGGGGTTCTTCTTTGTGAAGAAGAAAGATGGAGGCCTACGCCCTTGCCTGGATTTCCGTGAACTTAATCGGATTACGGTCCAAGATCCGTATCCGCTCCCACTTATTCCCGATCTCTTCAATCAGATCGTGGGCGCCAAATGGTTCTCTAAGTTGGATCTCAGGGGGGCGTACAATCTGATTAGGATGAAGGAGGGGATGAGTGGAAGACGGCGTTTAACACTCCGGAGGGGCATTATGAGAATCTTGTCATGCCATTCGGTCTGACTAATGCCCCGGCAGTATTCCAACACTTTGTAAATGACATTTTTCGCCGCCTGGTGGGACAGTTTGTTGTCATATATCTGGAAGATATCTTAATTTACTCGCCGGATCTTGTGTCTCATCAGGACCATGTTAGGCAGGTGTTACAGATCTTGCGGGATAATAAACTGTACGCCAAATGGGAAAAGTGTGTGTTCGCCGTACAGGAACTCCAGTTTTTAGGCTTCCTGGTTTCAGGTCCAGTTTTCGTATGGACCCTGGGAAAGTACGGGCAGTTCTTGAGTGGGATCTGCCAGAGAATCTTAAGGCTCTACAACGTTTCCTGGGGTTTGCTAATTATTACCGGAAATTTATTCGTAATTTCTCGTCCATGGTTAAACCTCTCACAGACATGACAAAAAAGGGGACGGATTTTTCTAGGTGGTCTGACAAGGCTTGTCAAGCATTCTCCTCCTTGAAAAAAATGTTTTGCCTCGGCACCCATACTCATTCAACCTGATGTGTCACAGCCGTTCATTGTAGAGGTAGACGCTTCCGAGGTAGGGGTGGGAGCAGTATTGTCACAAGGTTCGTCCCCTGGTAAGTGGCATCCGTGAGCCTTTTTCTCTAAAAAATTGTCGTCCGCTGAGAGGAATTACGATGTCGGCAATAGGGAACTCTTGGCCATTAAGTTAGCTTTTGAGGAGTGGCGCCATTTTTTGGAGGGGGCAGTCCATCCGGTCACCGTCATCACCGATCACAAGAACCTGCTATATCTGGAGTCTGCAAAACGTCTGAATCCCAGACAAGCTAGGTGGTCGTTGTTTTTTACCAGATTTAATTTTGTCGTCACATATCGTCCTGGGTCAAAAAATGTAAAGGCGGATGTCTTTTCTCGTAGTTTCCCTGGGGCCGGGAATACGGATGACCCGGTTCCTATCCTTCAGGAGGGGGTGGTGGTGTCGGCAGTATGCTCTGAGCTTGAGGAGGAGGTATTGGAGGCTCAGGGGGACGCCCCTGTTGGACCTCCAGGGAGACTGTTTGTTCCAGATCAGTTGCGACAAAAGGTGATCGAGGCACACCATAACTCAGCTTTGGCAGGACACCCAGGGAGTAAAGCAATTGTGGATCTCCTCTCGCGTCAGTTTTGGTGGCCTAACTTACATAGGGAGGTGGTAACTTTTGTCGCGTCCTGCGGGGTTTGTGCGCGCTCTAAGACCCCACATACCCGTCCGTCTAGGGCCCTCTTACCTTTGAAGATCCCGGAGCGTCCTTGGACTCATCTGTCTATGGACTTTATTACGGACCTCCCGCCGTCTTCGGGTAAAACGGTCATACTCGTTGTAGTGGACAGGTTCAGCAAGATGGCACATTTCATCGCTCTTCTAATGCTAAAACTCTTGCGCAGGTGTTCATTGGGGAGATTGTGAGGCTTCACGGGGTACTCTCCGATGTGGTGTCGGATCGGGGGTCTCAGTTTGTGTCCAAATTCTGGAAGGCATTTTGTACACGGCGGGGGATGCATTTGTCGTTTTCATCGGCTTTTCATCCTCAGACCAATGGTCAGACGGAACGTCTGAACCAGAGCTTGGAGACTAGGGTTGAGCATTCCGATACTGCAAATATCGGGTATCGGCCGATATTGGCTGTATCGGAATTCCGATTCCGAATTCCGATATTTTGTCTTATCGGATACCGGAATCGGGATGTCACTGTCAGTGTCCGTCGGTCGGGTCTGTCAGGAGTCAGCGGCACTTACCCGGCAGAAGATCTCCGGCGGTC